>QARZ01040959.1:66725-130337 GCA_013407115.1 Glycine latifolia
GGTTAAAATGTTTTGTTATAAATAAGACTCTTGCTCAGCTGTTTCAAAAACTTTTGTGGAATATACACATTCGATTTTCTAAGCAAAAAGAGTCTTCTGAGCTTTCACAACATCTTTTCTGAGAGTTTGATTCAGTCATGCTTCATGTTGCATTGATAATGAGATATTAAGTCATTCTTGAAGCATGCAACCATTTCAAGATTAAGGAAATATATGTTTCTTATGGTTTAAAGATTCAACCTGTTCTGGTAAACACATTTGCATTTCATACCTTGGATCATCAAGTTGTCTCTCTCCTTAATCTGGATGTAAATTTTGTTTTGTAAATTTGTATTGTACTTTGCTATTGTAATTGAGTTCTTGCTTACAACTAGAGAAGGGGGTTCTCTAGGGGAAGAACTGAGAGTGTTCTCAGGTTCTTGTCTCTTGTAATCTAATAGGATTTTAGATTGTTGTACTTTATCTAGGGTTGATAAAGGGAGACTTTGTGTGTGCTTGTAAGAACAGATATTAAATAGTGGAACTTCACTCTAGTGTTGAGTGGAAGAAACTGGATGTAGCTTCATAGTATTTGAAGTGAACCAGTATAAATTGGTTGTGTGTTGTTTCTGAATCTTTCATTCTCATATTAATTGTTTCTTAATTCAATTGTTTGCATTGATTAATCAGTTTTGATCCATTGAAGTCTAAGGGGCTGAGTTGATTGATTGAATAAGGATTCTTGGTTTTAAAATGTGATAAAGATCCTTTTAGAAACTCTGATTTGAACTAAAGAATTTTGATTTACCAAGGTCTAACCAATTCACCCCCCCTCTTGGTTAAGTGTGAAGTATTCATATCTTTTTCAAAAATTTGGATGTGCTAGTTACATGTGGTGTTTGAGTGTAAACATAAATCCATACACATTAGAAGAGGTTGAGTGTTGCTCTTTGAGAGATTTCTATCACCTTGGTTCATTCTTAATTTTAACTTGACTACTTTTTTCACTTTGCAATTTGTGATCATGTGTTCATGGATTGTTTGAAACCTTAATATCATTCTTCCATTTTTCATCTTTCCCACTTTTGTGCATTGTTAGGATCCATTGAAAAATGAGTGTGCCTTGTTCTTACTTTTCTTTTAGTTTGTGGTTTACTTTAGTTTGAATTTTTTTCTCTTAGTCTTTCTTTTAGTTTTGCCCAGGAGTGCAAAAGTTTAAGTGTGGGGTATTTTGATTGAATATTTTTAGTTTAATATTTTTCTATTCTTCTCAGCTTATTTGACTTCTCTTGGACTTTTATTTCCTCATTTTAATTCAGTTTTTGCCTTAGGCAAACAAGTGGGCTTAATTGATAATTGTTGCTTATTTTCGGAGTTTTTGCTTACTTGACCTATCTTCCTTGTACAGGACCTAGAGAGCTCTAAAGAACTTCAAATGGCGCATATGAGTAGTCCTTGGAAAGATAAGGAAAAGATATACAAGTTTGTCAGAGATAAGCCAATGCCAATTCTATCATTTTGAGGGTCATTTTCGGCTTGGAAGTCAGAATCATTGCACTTAAATTTTGGGCTGCGAAATTGGTGTAATTAGTAATTAGTTAGATTAGTTGGGCGTCATTATGGCCCATCCTTTCCTACTGACTTAGTCACTATATTTTAGTGATTTTAGTTATTTGGATGGACACACTTCATTTTAGCACAAACACATTTTTAGAATTAAAACCCTTTCTCTTATTTTCTCTCAGCTGTTCTTCATTGTTCTTCACTGGTCTTCATTTTCATTTCTGTTCTTCCATTTTCTTGCACTCATTTCATGGGGCTTTCATTGATGATGATCATGGAAGGCTAGACAATCAATCAATCCAAGGATCCAAGCCCAAGCAAGGAGAATTTGAGTTCTGGTTTGGTATTTCAAATTCTGTGTGGATGTTCACTTTCTTCTTCAATCCTCTATTTGATTTTCATGATTATGAATGTGTTTAGGATTGAAAGTGGATTAGGTTATGAATTTGTTTCCTAATTTCAAAATTTAATCACAGATTATTTGGATGATATTTCAATTAGGTTTGTGGTTTCAATTAATTTAGGAGTTAATTCGATTGAACTGCTTCTAATGAAATTGAATGAACTTTCACAACAAAATCATTATTTGAGAACTATGATAATTCGTATTGCTTGGTTTGGTGAATTGGGTTGATGCTTTTAAATCTGTTTTAGAATACCTTTTATCAATTCTATTTGTTTCTATTTTGTTACGTTTTTCTGCAATTTTTATTCACGTATGCAAACTGTTTGATAAAAATCCCCCCATTATTTACTGGTGAATTGAAGTTGGAACCATATTGATTGTGTCTCTGAGTTGACCTAGGTTAATCCTGTTCTACGAAATTAGTGTAGTTTAATTATTTTGAAGCGATATGACATTGGTCATCAATTACACCCCTGGTTTTGATAGTTACACTCATGTTTTGCTAGTTGCACCCCTGATATGTAATTTCTTACTTGATTCGAAAAACTCTTATACGTTTTAAGTATGGATAATTATACTTATGATTAAAACACATCTTGTATAAGCAAAGATTTGTATGCAATTGGAATGTTTTTCATTCGCGTCTTGGTTATATTCATAATCGTCATGTGATTGCAAAACACGAAAATCAGCCTCCTTCTCCCTCCCAACAGCCAACCCACCTCCCACCACCCTCCTCGACCACCCAAGACCACCGGTGACCACCACGGGCTGCCATTGCTTGCCATAAGACCACCGCACGAAGAGGAATCCTTTAATCGGAGCAGAATTTTCGAAACTCTTCTCGAAGTTTTGGTAGAGAAAGGAGCTCCCAATCCTCCTTTCTTGGTTTCCTAGAGGTAATCTTAGTTTCTTTTGTCTTCTCCTAGCTAGTTTAAGCTTCTATTAGTGTCTCTTGTATTTTGGGTACCGTTGTTGGGAGTTTTACACTTCCTTTGAAAATGAAATGTTGTAAAATTCTCATTTTCATGAAATTGATGTCATTTTTGTGATCCTTGTTGAACCCCGATCACATTGGTGTGATCGGAATTTCAAAATGATGTCTTTTGATGTAAACTCCCAAAACACCCTTTTAGTCCCTTTTTGATTTGAGTGGGTATTTGACCCCAAATGTTAATATTGATCTTACCTTGGAAATCTATATTAAATTGTCTTCGATTTGGTATATAGAGCTCTGCATTTGGACGAAAACACGGGTATTAAAGGATCTCCAAAACAACACTGTGAGGTTTTAATAGGAGAACTCCTAGTTAGGTAAGGGGAGTTTATTATTTTGGCGATAGTTTAGATACCATAGGTGGGGGCCAGGGAGTCCAACTATGAAGCTAAATGCCTGTCCCTGCTGTGTGCTGGCTTTCAAGAAAAACTACATTTTTAACTAATGGGATGCGGTGTATTTATGATTGATGTATGTTTGTTCCTGTGTGTGCTCATTTTCAAGAAAAACTACTTTTAACTAATGGGATGCGATGTATTTATGATTGATGTATGTTTGTTCCTGTGTGTGCTCGTTTTCAAGAAAAACTACTTTTAACTAATGGGATGTGATAAATTGGCTTGTTGATGAATAAAACTGTGAATGATATTATTATTGTAATGATTGGATTTTTGGGAAAAGTCTTAATTACAGAGGAGACTCTCCCCAAAATTTTATAAAATGTTTTCCTATTTAATTCTTTATTAAATTTTTAAATGGGCATAAGAGTATGTTTTCTATATTGTAGTCCTCCTCTTTAATTTAGAATTTTCCTAAAATACCAGTCTCATGGTAATATCGATTGTGGATGAATGAGGTGATATTGATGTCATTGATAATGTTGAAATGAGATGTTATTGATGTGTTGGTGATGATTGAATGAGATAATGATGATGTGTTTGATGATGTACAAATGAGATAATGTTGATGTGGTTAATGATGTTGAAATGAGATGACTTTGATATGTATGATGATGATATTAGATGATATGATGTGGATATACATGGATACCCATGGGGGGTGTATGACTGGTTACCCTTGCGAGGAAGGATGTGTTCCTAGCCAGGTCATACATTGATGGTGCCCATGGTTGTATGTTGTGTATGTACACGTGGGATGCAGTGACCGGTTGGTTACCCTTGCGAGGAATGATGTCTTCCTAGCCACGGTCAGTGCATCGGTGAGCCCATATTGGGGTGTTATGTATGTACATGGGGGTGTATGACGGGTTACCCTTGCAAGGAAGGATGTGTTCCTAGCAGGGTCATAAATTGATGATGCCCATGTTTCATACTTCATTTGCATTGATGGAAATAGGATGGTGGCAGTAGAGAACAAAGGTACTAGGGGGGCATCTCTGTTTGGAACTCCCTTGTGACTCAGGGCTAATCACCATGGGGGGAGCGGCCTGTGCACGATAGAGTGACCTTGACGAGCTACTGCATCAGTGCATCGGTGAGCCCATATTGGGGTGTTATGTATGTACATGAGGGTGTATGACGAGTTACCCTTGCGAGGAAGGATGTGTTCCTAGCCGGGTCATACATTGATGATGCCCCTGTTTCATACTTCATTTGCATTGATGGAAATAAGATGGTGGCAGTAGAGTACAGAGGTACTAGGGGGGCATCTCTGTTTGGAACTCCCTTGTGACTCAGGGTTGATCACCATGGGGGGAAGCGGCCTGTGCACGATAGAGTGACCTTGACGAGCTACTGCATCATTTTCCTGAGAGAGGCTATTTCCATGAGGATGGTACCACATTGCATGATGATAAATGAGTCAGTGCATGCATCATTCCGCGCATGATTGTTTGAGTTGTGAAATGCATTGGATGATTGGTTTGTTGAGTGTGTATTAGATTGATAGAATTTTGGTAATAATTGTGATTGTGATTGTTGTTTCCTTTCCAATTATGGTTACTTGATAATTGTTGGTTGTACATAATAAACTCACCCTTGCGTTTGTTGTACCGTGTGGTTGGTACCTGTGATGATCGTGAACATTCGTTCGTGTGAGCAGATAAGCAGCCTTAGGTGACTCTGGAGGGAGATTCTTTTTGGTTGGAGTTGCCAAGCCGACGTGATGACATTGGGCTTCTTTTTGGGAAAAAAGTTGTCTTTTGTTAATCAACTCTTTCTTAGTTAATTCTTTGACTTTTTGTTAGATATGTAATTTCAGTTGTATTACATATAAAACTAAAGGAAGTTTTAACATGTGGATGACATGTACCGATTTAATATATATATGTACATATGTGATTAATTATGGAATGGTAATATGTGTATGATAATTATATTATCGCAAAAAATTTACCATCATTTTCATAATCAATTTAATGAAGTTTTTATTAAAAAAATTAAATCTTGTGCGGTAAGAGTTGATGATACAGTAGCGACGAGGCGGGTCGTTACACTTCCGGGGTCTCACTTCTTATTACTTGCAGTAAGTGATGGCCAGTAGAAATGATCGTGCCATAGCTGATGCCCTCCAAGCCTTAGCCCAGGCATTGGGGAATCAGAACTGGGGAGAAGCCCCAGAGCTGTGGAATACCAAGGATTGGACCGCTTTCAGTGCAACAATCCACCTTCATTCCACAGAGGTTACAACCCGGATGGTGCTCAAACATGAATTTGGGAGATTGAGAAGATCTTCTGGGTTATGGCATGCCCTGGGGAGAAGAAGGTCGCTTTCAGCACGTATACTCTGGCGGAGAAAGCCGAGTGTTGGTGGGACAACACCTGCCAATGCATGGAGGCGGAGGGCCAGGTTGTGACATGGGAGACTTTCAAGGAGGCATTCCTGGAGAAGTACTTCCCGGAGGATGTGAGGAACAAGAAGCAGATGGAGTTCCTTGAGCTGAAACAAGGAAACCAGATTGTAGCCGAGTATGCAGCTAAGTTTGAAGAGTTGGTAAGATATTTTCCCCAGTACCAGGGACGAGATGGGGAAAGCTCTAAGTGTGTGAAGTTTTTGAACGGCTTGTGATCCGAGGTGAAACAAGCCATCAACTACCAAGGATTCTGCTAGTTCCCGGCCTTGGTAAACATGTGTAGGATATGGGATGAAGATTCTAGAGATAGGGCTGCCTGCTATCGAAATACGGGCCCTATAAGGGACAAGAAGACCGAGCATCAAAACCATGGGAAGCCCTACACTGTCCCTCCCAAGCTGCGTGATCAGCGACCCGACCATCATAGAGCTGCTACTGCAGGGTTCCTTAGTGGTAGTGGTAGTAGACCCGCTACCTTCCCAACCCAGAACGCATGCTTCAAGTGTGGTAAGCCCGGACATATCGCTGCTGATTACGGACAAAGAGGCCCGATTTGCTTCAACTGCAAGGAGAAGGGTCACATCTAGAAGGATTGCCCGTGCCCCAAGAGAGAGAGGAATGGCGGAGGCCAGCAGAGCCAACCTAGACAACCACGGACCACGGGAAGAGTTTTCACTCTTAGTAGTGCTGAAGCCTCAAACTCCCGAGATCTAATCCAAGGTAAATGTTTCATAAACAGAGTTCCTTTACTCGTGCTTTTTGATTCCGGTGCAACCCATTCTTTCATATCCCAATTATGTGTGGAATCACTTAACCTTTCTGTATCTCCTTTAAAGTATGGGCTTGTGGTTGAGACCCCGGCTAATGGGTCTGTGTTGACTTCCGAGGTGTGTTTAGACTGCCTTGTGGAAATTTCTGATAGAAAATTCCGGGTTGACCTAGTTTGTTTCCCTTTTAGCCAAATTGACATTATTTTGGGTATGGACTGGTTATCTTCCAACCAGGTCTTGTTAAACTGCTATGATAAAACGATCGTGTTTGGCAACTCGGATGTGAGGGAGAAAGGGGTGTTCATCTCGGCCAACCGGGTTATGTCATCGTTGAGAGAAGATGCTCAAGTATACATGATCCTGTCGAACTCGGAGGTAGAGACCGAGGTCTCTCTAGCCGACCTCCCTGTTGTGAGAGAGTTCCCGTGAGTGTTTCCTGAGGATGTATCCGAGTTACCACCTAAGAGAGAGGTGGAGTTTTCCATAGATTTGGTGCCCAGAGCCGGACCTATATCTGTAGCCCCCTATAGGATGTCTCCCTTAGAGCTGGTCGAGCTTAAGAAGCAGTTGGAGGAACTATTGGATAAGCAGTTTGTGCGGCGTAGTGTATCTCCATGGGGAGCACCCGTGCTGTTGGTAAAGAAGAATGACAGAACTATGAGGCTATGTGTGGACTACCGCTAGTTGAATAAGGTGACGATTAAGAATAAGTATCCTTTACCTAGGATAGACGACCTTATGGACTAGCTGGTAGGGGCTTATGTGTTTAGTAAGATAGATCTTAGGTTGGGTTACCATCAAATCCGAGTTAAGTTCTAGGATATTCCCAAGACCGCTTTTAGAACCCGATATGGTCATTATGAGTACTTGGTCATGCCTTTCGGGGTGACTAATGCTCCTGGTGTGTTCATGGACTACATGAATAGGGTCTTTCACCCATACCTTGATAGCTTTGTAGTAGTCTTCATAGATGATATCCTGGTATATTCTAAGACCAAAGTAGAGCACGAGGAGCACTTGAGGATTGTGTTACAGACCCTTAGTGATAGATGACTGTATGCTAAGTTGTCTAAGTGTGAATTCTGGTTAAAGAAGGTAAGTTTTCTAGGGCACGTGATATCACAAGGTGGTATAGTTGTAGATCCTTCTAAGGTGGAGGCCGTCCTTAAGTGGGAACGCCCCAAGAACGTTTTCGAGATTAAGAGTTTTCTGGGCTTGGTCGGGTATGATAACCGATGTGGTATCACTTTAAAACAATTAAACTACGCTAATTCTGTAGCACAGGATTAACCTAGGTCGACTCAAAGACACAATCAATATGGTTCCAACTTCAATTCACTAGTAAACAATAGGGGGATTTTTATCAAACAGTTTGCATGCGTGAATAAAAATTGCAGGAAAAAGTAGCAAAATAAAAACTAACAGAATTGATAAAAAGGTATTCTAAAAAAGATTAAAAAGCATCAATCCAATTCACCAAACCAAGTAATACAAATTATCATAGTTCTCAGATAATGATTTTGTTGTGAAAGTTCATTCAATTTCATTAGAAGCAGTTCAATCGAATTAACTCCAAAATTAATTGAAACCACAAACCTAATTGAAATATCATCCAAATAAACTATGATTAAAATTCAAAATTAGGAAATAAATCCATAACCTAATCTGTTTTCAATCCTAAACACATTCATAATCATGAAAATGGAATAGAGGATTGAAGAAGAAAGTGAACATTCACACAGAATTTGAAATACCAAACCAGAACTCAAATTCTCCTTGCTGGGGCTTGGATTCTTGGATTGATTGATTGTTTAACCTTCCATGATTATCATCAATGAAAGCCCCATGAAATTAGTGCAAGAAAATGGAAGAACAGAAATGAAAATGAAGAATAGTGAAGAACAATGAAGAACAGTTGAGAGAAAATAAGAGAAAGGGTTTTAATTCTAAAACCTTCTAAAAGTCACTACAAAATGTGTTTGTGCTAAAATGAAGTGTGTCCATCCAAATAACTAAAATCACTAAAATATAGTGGCTGAGTCAGTAGGAAAGGATGGGCCATACTAATCTAACTAATTACTAATTACATATAAGAAAAGGATCAAAAGGACTTTATAGGCTTGTAATGTATGGCTTGGGTAAAGGGTGGATAAGAAAAGGATATGTAGGCTAAACTAAGAGAAAAGAGGGGCAATGGAGAGTAAGCCAACAAGTATAAAGAGGGGTAGAAACAAAGAACTTATAAGGATGAAAATGAATCACAACAACTTTTATTGCATTTTCTTTTTCTTTTTCTTTTTCTTTGCTTTTCTTTTTCCTTGTTTATGCATTTTTTTCTTCTTAAAACTTTTGCTTTGTAAACTCTTTCTTTTCTTTTCTTTTCTTTCCGAATAAAAACAAAATAAAAATACCCCACACTTGTTTGAAATCCACTCCCAAACACAATTCCAAGGCCCATTTTCTCCCTAAAGTTAGGATAACTTGGTTTTCCATTTTTTTTATAATGAGGTACACAAGAAAGAAAAGGTTAAAGGCTCAAAAAGGGTAGCAATGGATATCAATGCAAGGATAGTTTATTTGGCTAGTGGATAAAAGAAAGAAGGCCTAAATCATCTCAATCAAAGCATGTGTAACAAGGAATGTCAAAAGAGGCAAGACAAAACATAGAGTAATCTAGCACAAGGGTGAAATCATACATGAAAGAACATGAATGAAATAATGTGATTCATCCACAAAGGCCCAAAAACTCACAAGGCATAATTCTATCACACATGATCCATCTTAAATTCTATTTCTCAAGCCTACTTATTGTTGGATATAGGGGGAGCATCTTGAAGCTTGAAGCTTAGGACTTGAAGAATTGTTTTGAGCTTTTTCACATGCCTTGGAATGCCTTGGAAGAATGTAAATCCATAGAGTGTTTAGAGAAGTCAATTTGCTGATCCTTGCATTGCATGCATCTAATCATTCATGTGCCTAAATGTTTTTATAAATAATTGAAGCAACCTTTGATAAAAGAACCAAAGAAGCAATGTTTTTGGAAAAATACAAATGCCACTGGTTTAATCGATTACACAGTAATATAATCGATTATTTGCTTCGTTTTCAAATCTGGAAAAGTTTTGAAGAACAATTTAATCGATTACCATTTATTGTAATTGATTATTTAGTGTTAAAAGAAAATCATGCTTCACTGCTTTAATCGATTACCATGTATTGTAATCGATTACATAAGACTCTTAGAAAAGCTAGTTGCACTGCTTTAATCGATTACCATTTCTTGTAATCGATTACACAAGGCTTTTCTGAAATGCTGTGTTACTGGTTTAATCGATTACAGGTCGTATTAATCGATTATTTGATTCGTTGTTCAAACCCAGAAAATCCATGAACACTTTAATCGATTAAAATGGCAATTTAATCGATTACTTATGCGTTTTAATTGATTATTAGGCGCGTTTAATCGATTATTGTTAGTTATAAAGTTTTGTTATAGATAGAAGTGAAGCTTGTCTTATTTTCTAATCTGAGTAATTCGAATTTCTGATTACACACAAGCCTTCACCAAGATTGAAAGTGTTTTTCTGAGTTTACTAAGTTCTTGTCCCTCTTATTAATCTTCATGAGTATTTGAATGATCTCTTGGGCAAGAAACTTTAAAGAAGAATAGGAGAGCATGTTCTGAAATTCATTTGTTCATTCAACCTTGATTGGTAACTCACATGCATTCATACATATTGGATCATCAGGTTGTTTCTCTCCATTCTGTTTGGGTGTAAATTTGTTTTGCAATTTTTGTAATAAGGTGTTGGTGTAAATTTGTTCTTGAGGCTTGTCTAGAGTAGTGTTCTCTAGGAAGAACAGAGTAGTGTTCTCTGGTTCTTGTTTGCTTGAAGTCTAATAGGGTTTTAGACTTCTTGTCTTTATCTAGGGTTGATAAAGAGTGACTGTAATAAAGCTTGTAAGAACTGAAATTTACAATAGTGGAATTCTAATCTAGTGTTGATTAGAAACTGGATGTAGCTTCTCTTGAGGAGTGAACCAGTATAAATCCTTGTGTTGATTTTCTGTTCCTTAATCTCTTTTAGCCATCTTGTTCATTAGTTCTTTGTATCCTTATCATTACTCAACAAGTTCTATTTTTGAGACATTGTATTCTTGAGCTGAGTGAATTGATTGAATAAAAGCTTTCTTAGTTTTAAAGTGATTAAGATCCTTACTCTGATTTTGTAATTTTTAAAGACCAAGTTTTAACCAATTCACCCCCCTCTTGCTTATTGTGGGTAGTCCTATTGTTTTCACTTATCACTTCAACAATTGCCACAATGATTCACATCAAGCATGAAACATTTCATTCCAACAAAAATTAGTATATTTCTCACAAATTACACAAGTTAGAAATCCTATGAAAAACATGAAAAGTGCTTAAATTCTAGTTTTTATTTTCTGAATGTAAAAATAGACTAACAACTAGACAGAACAAAACAAATACAGCAAAACAATAATGAAAACAGTAACAAAAACAAACAGAAACAGAAAATAGAAAACGGACAGAAACAGCATACTCAAAAATTAAAACAGAAAATAGAACACAGACAGATAAACAGAAAACAGACTCAAAAATTAAAACAGACTGAATGTAAAAACAGCAAACAAAAATAGATAAACAGAAAATAGATTTTGTAATCCTTCACCTCACACTTGAAATGCACATTGTCCTCAATGTAAGCATGCAATGAGATGAAAACAAAGAGACAACAAATAAAAGAAGGGAAAAGGAAACTCCCCAAATGTCATTCAAGGCACATCATCATCACATAGAATTGGCAAGACCAAAGAGATGTCCGCCACAAGTTTCTCCTCCACTTGAGGGCTCTCATGAAATAACTTGAGTTGGTGACCATTCACTTTGAAGACCTTGCCGATAACTTCATTTTTAATCTCAATTGCACCATGGGGAAAAACATTAGTAATAACAAAAGGTCCATCCCATCTAGATCAAAGTTTACCGGAAATAAGCTTGAGGCGAGAGTTAAACAATAACACTTTTTGGCCAATATGGAACTCCTTCCTAAGAATCCTAGAGTCATGAAATCTTTTCACTTTCTCCTTGTAAATCTTGGAGTTCTCATAGGCTTCTAAGCAGATCTCTTCAAGTTCTTGCAATTGAAGCTTTCTTTCCATACCCGCTTCATCAAATGTCATGTTACAACTCTTCACCACCCAATAAGCACGGTGCTCAATCTCCACCGGAAGGTAGCATGACTTACCAAAAACCACCCTATAGGGAGACATCCCCAAAGGTGTTTGGTAAGCGGTCTTGTGAGCCCATAAAGCATCTTCAAGTAGCTTGCTCCAATCCTTCCTGTTGGGTTGCACTACCTTCTGTAACACTTGCTTTATCTCTCTGTTAAAAATCTCTGCTTGCCCATTAGTTTGGGGATGATAAGCTGTAGCAATGCTATGCACAACCCCATACTTCTGAGGCAAGGATGTCAATGATCTGTTATAGAAATGGCTCCCCTGGTCACTGATAATGGCTTTAGGCACACCAAACTTGCAAAAAATGTTGGATCTCACAAAATCCACAACAACTTTAGAATCATTAGTTCTAGTGGCCTTAGCTTCAACCCATCTGGAAACATAATCAACAACAAGCATAATATATAAAAAACCATGAGAAACAGGAAATGGACCCATAAAATCAATACCCCACACATAAAAAATCTCACAAAAAATAATGGGCTACTGAGGCATCTCATGTCTACATGTAATGGTTCCTCCTGCTTTCTGACACTAGTCACAAGTGGTGGTAAAGTGATGAGCATCTCTAAACAAAGTGGGCCAATAGAACCCACAGTCCAATACCCTCCTAGCGGTCCGCTGAGGACCAAAATGACCGCCAGTAGGTGTGCCATGAAAAAATTGAAGAATAGACTGAATCTAATGATCTGGGACACACCTGCAGATCACTTGATCACCACCAAACCTCCACAAATAAGGATCATCCCACACATAAAATTTAGCATCACTCTTAAGTTTATTTATTTGAGATCTAGATGCATAAGGTGAAACAACAGATGCAACGATGAAATTCACAATGTTAACAAACTAAGGGGTGATATGTGATGAATGCAAGTGCATCAAATGCTCATCAAGGAAATTATCCCTAATAGGAAAGGATTCAACAGGTCCCTCGATCCTGCTCAAATGATAAGCAACCAAGTTTTCCGCACCACTCCTGTCCTTAATCTCAATATCAAACTCCTGAAGAAGAACCATCCACCTTATCAATCTAGGTTTAGCATCAGGCTTATTCAACAGGTACTTCAAAGCTGCATGGTCAGTAAAGACAGTGATATGTGAGCAAAGCAAATAAGATCGCAATTCATCTAAAGCAAAAACAATAGCTAAAAGCTCATTCTCCGTGGTGGTGTAGTTAACTTGGGTTGTATCTAAAGTGCGTGAAGCATAAGCAATGACATGGGATCGTTTATCAACTCTCTGTGACAACACAGCCCTAAGTGCATAGTTAGAGGCATTACACATGAGGTCAAAGGGAAGTTTCCAATCTTGTGGCTGCGTGATGGGAGAGGTTGTAAGCTTCTTCCTCAATTCCTCAAATGCCTCTTTGGAAGGCTGATCAATTATAAAGTTTACGTCCTTTTGGAGAAGGTTGGACAATGGCAGTGCAATCTTGCTAAAATCCTGGATGAATCTCCTATAAAAACCTGCATGTCCAAGAAAAGAATGAACTTCCCGCACAGAAGCGGGGTAAGGTAAAGAAGTAATAACATCAATTTTAGCTTTATCGACCTCAAGACCTCTACTAGAGACTAAATGCCCTAAGACTATACCTTCATGTACCATAAAATGACATTTCTCAAAGTTAAGAACAAGGTTAGTCCCAATACATCAATCAAGAACTCTAGAGAGACTATCCAAACATGAATCAAAAGAGGAACCATAAACAGTGAAATCATCCATAAACACCTCTATGCAACTCTCTAATAAATCAGAAAAGATACTCACCATGCACCTTTGGAAGGTAGCAGGTGTGTTGCATAGGCCAAAAGGCATCCTAGTGTAGGCAAATGTACCAAATGGATAGGTGAATATGGTCTTATGTTGGTCCTCCGGTGTAATATGAATTTGGATGTAACCAGAAAAACCATCAAGAAAGCAATAATGTGATTTACCTGCCTACCTCTCCAGAACCTGGTCAATGAAGGGGAGAGGGAAATGGTCGTTGCGAGTTGCCTGGTTAAGTCTCTTGTAGTCAATGCAAACTCGCCTACTATTGACTACTCTAGTCGGAATCAACTCATTATCTTG
Source organism: Glycine latifolia (assembly GCA_013407115.1). Taxonomy (NCBI): domain Eukaryota; kingdom Viridiplantae; phylum Streptophyta; class Magnoliopsida; order Fabales; family Fabaceae; genus Glycine; species Glycine latifolia. Next base: position 80,588 of record QARZ01040959.1, read on the forward strand.
ATTTTTCACAACAGTGATACCCGACTTCTTAGGAACCACTTGGACAGGTGAAACCCAAGTGCTATTTGAAATGGAATAGATGATCTCTGCAACTAGTAACTTTATCACTTCCTTATTCACCACATCAAGAATAGTGGGATTCAGCCTCCTCTGGGGTTGCCTCACCGGCCTAGAATCATCCTCCAAGAGTATCCAATGCATGCAGATGGAAGGATTTATTCCAGGAAGGTCAGCAAGTGTCCATCCAATGGCCTTTTTGTGGCCTTTCAAAACATGTAGCACTTTCTCTTCATGCTCAAGTGATAGGCTGCTAGATATGATGACTGGAAGCTGCTGAGCATCATTTAAATATGCATATTTAAGGTACTCAGGTAGTGACTTCAGCTCCAAGGAAGGTGGCTGAATGGTGGAAGGCGAGGAAAGGTTGTTGGCTGAGGGAAGGGGGATAGTAGAATCAGAACCTGTATCTATACCTGCAACACAATCAGAGTGAAGTGTGGAGGAAATCTCCGCACAAATACTACACACAACAGCAGAATCATCAGAAGTACAATTACAAGAACCAAGATCAAAGTTAGAAAAATCAGAAATATCTACACTATCTAATGCAACATCAATGATATCAAGAAGAAGGACAGAGTGCTCATCTACAGGATGTCTCATGGCCTAAAAAATGTTAAACTGGACAACGTCATCACCAAACTCCATGGAAAGAGTTCCTGCATACACATCAATTTTGGTCCTGGCTGTCATCAAGAATGGTCTCCCTAGGATCAATGTGGAACCATGGCTGGAAGACTCATTCTCCATATCCAATATGTAAAAATTTGCAGGAAAAATCAAATTATTAACTCGCACTAGCACATCTTCAATAAGTCCAAGTGGAAGCGCAACACTCCCGTTGGCTAAGTGGATGACAACACTAGTAGGTTTCAAATCACCAAGATGTAATGATTTGTAAACTGATGTGGGCATGACATTAATGGAGTCTCCAAGATCACACATGGCATATGCAAAAATGCAATCTCCAATGGTGCATGAGACAGTGAAAGTGCCAGGATCCTTGCACTTCTGTGACAAGGTGGATAGTGGAATGTCATCAAAAGGTTTGTCCTGTATAAGTACAGATACATTTCTACCCATCTTCACTTGCTCATTTCCCTTTAGCTTCCTCTTGTGGGTGCACAAATCCTTCAAGAACTTTGCATATTTTGGAATCTGTTTGATGGCATCCAGGTGGGGAATGTTGACTTCCACCCTTCTGAAAGTCTCAAGCAGATCAGAATCAAACTCCACCTTCTTTACAGAAATAGATCTAGAAGGAAAAGGTAGAGGAATGTGTGTTGGTGCAGAATCTATTTTGGCACCATCACCAATTTTAGCACCAGCATTTGGAAGCTCCTTGCCACTCCTCAAGGTAATAGCACTCACATTCTTTGGATTAATAACTGGTTGTGCTGGAATGTTGCCAGAACCTTGCTGCTGCATCTGGTTGACAGTTGTAGATAACTATCTAATCTGAGTCTGCAGGTCTTGGATGGTGGCACTGACATTCTGTTGAAACTGAATATTGGTGGTTGTCATTTGCTTCATCAAGTCCTCCAAAGAAGGTCTAGAACTGGTCTGCATAGGTTGTGCAGGTGTAGGTGTAGGCTGTTGGAACTGTGGCTGTTGTCTGAACGGAGGAGCTCGGTATTTGCCGGTGGAGGGTTAATATTGCTGCTGTTGAGGTCTGAATGGCTGTTGTTGTTGTGTCTGCTGTGGAGGTTGTGGACCAGGACCATACCTCAAATTCGGGTGATCTCTCCAACCAGGATTATAAGTGTTGGAGTAAGGATTATACTGTTGTTGAGGTCTGAATGGCTGTCCAGGTTGTATGGCAGAAACCTCAGTAGCTTGTTCTGTTTCTTGTAGAGTGGGACATGCATCTGTTGGATAATCAGGTGCACAACAGATACCACACAGCCTTGGTTGATTGGCTGCCATCACTTTCTGCTGTTGACCAATAGCAAGTTGTCTCAAAAGGGATGTCAACTCTGTTAGCTTGTTCTCCAACCTTTGGTTATCAGCAACCATAGAAACATAAACTTCATTTGCAGCAGACTTGCTTGTTGCAGCACCTCTAGTACCAAATTGCTGATAGTTGGCTACTATGTTAGAAATCAACTATCTTGCAGCAACATGAGGCTTGTCCATCAAAGTGCCTCAACTAGCTGCATCTATCATACTCCTGTCCATCAACATCAAACCTTCATAAAAATATTGAACTAATAATTGCTCACTGATTTGATGGTGAGGACATGTAGCACACAGCTTGTTGAATCTCTCCCAGTACTCATACAATGTCTCTCCAGGTAGCTGCCTTATTCCACAAATTTCTTTTCGGATGGAAGCTGTTCTGGATGTAGGAAAGAATTTCTCCAAGAATCTTCTCTTCATATTTGTCCAGGTGTTGATAGGATCTGGTTGAAGGTACAACCAGTCCTTGGCCACACCATCCAGAGAGAATGGAAATGCCTTCATCTTGACATAATCCTCATGAATTTCATGTGGTCACATGGTGGAACACACTACATGAAACTCCTTAAGATGCTTGTGTGGATCTTCGCCTGCAAGACCATGAAACTTTGGAAGCAAATGGATCAGTCCAGATTTTAGCTCATAACATACCTCAGTCTCAAGATATTGAATACACCAAGGTTAGTAAACAACATCAGGTGTGGCCAATTCCTTAAAAGTTAGGTTGTTATCAGCCATTGTATCAACAAAAGTTTCAGAATCAAGATGTGCAGAATTGGAAATAGACTCAGAAATAGAAGATTCAGAAAATACTACACTACTATCTAGGACTACACTATCAAATTCATCTAGGCTAATATTATTCCTACTTAATCTGTGAAATATCCTCTCTCTCTCAGGATCATATGAATGTCAGTCACTTGATGTGGACCTAGTCATGCACAGTTTAACTCATAAGGAACAAAAACACAGAAATCACAGAAATGTCAGATAGCTACACTATTCACAATATCTGCTGAAATGAAACAGAAAATGGAAAACTTCCCTAAACAATTTTAGAAAAAATTAAAAACACCACTGTAAATATCTATAAATCATGCTTGATTTTTGTAATTTTTTTGGTGATTTTTAAAAATCATGAAAACACAAAATAAATTCAAAAGTGGTCTAGATCATCGAATTTGACAATTCGGACCCCCCCTGACCGTGTTCATCCTTCACAAGGCTACCTTGATGCATTAATTTTCTCCACATTCTGGGAAAATTTCAACCCATTCCGAGATAGTTTGCTGTGAAATGACTAGAATGCCCCTGAGCTAATTGTTAAAACGGTCCTACTTGGAGGTCGAATTTGCCAATTTTAACCCACACCAAACCCAAAAGGGGTTACTTTTGCTTAGAATGGGGGATAAACTTTGGAGACCAAGTTTCACAGCAAAACTACACAGAACCAAAAAATTTTGGACAGCAAATTGCACAACAAACACAACTACACTACACAAATTCTCTCCTTACTACTCCTCTATTTTTCCTCTGTTTTTCCCCTGTTTTGCTCTATTTTTTTTCGCTATTTTGCACCAGCACCTCACATACACTTCATAACAACCAACAGAAACAAGGAAAATATGTAACAAAGTGCAATTGTGTAGCAAGATGTAAATATGCAATGAATGTAAATATATTTTTTTCTTTTATATTTTACTAATGCTATTATCTAATATGCAGTGAATTAAAGTTAGCACACAATGAATTGTGTCCCCGACAACAGCGCCAGTTTTGATAACCGATGTGGTATCGCTTCAAAACAATTAAACTACGCTAATTATGTAGCACAGGATTAACCTAGGTCGACTCAGAGACACAATCAATATGGTTCCAACTTCAATTCACTAGTAAACAATAGGGAGATTTTTATCAAACAGTTTGCATGCGTGAATAAAAATTGCAGGAAAAAGTAGCAAAATAAAAATTAACAGAATTGATAAAAGGTATTCTAAAAAAGATTAAAAGCATCAATCCAATTCACCAAACCAAGTAATACGAATTATCATAGTTCTCAAATAATGATTTTGTTGTGAAAGTTCATTCAATTTCATTAGAAGCAGTTCAATCGAATTAACCCCTAAATTAATTGAAACCACAAACCTAATTGAAATATCATCCAAATAAACTGTGATTAAAATTTGAAATTAGGAAATGAATCTATAACCTAATCCATTTTCAATCCTAAACATATTCATAATCATGAAAATTGAATAGAGGATTGAAGAAGAAAGTGAACATTCACACAAAATTTGAAATACCAAACCAGAACTTAAATTCTCCTTGCTTGGGCTAGGATCCTTGGATTAATTGATTGTTTAACCTTCCATGATCATCATCAATGAAAGCCCCATGAAATTAGTGCAAGAAAATGGAAGAACAGAAATGAAAATGAAGAACAGTGAAGAACAATGAAGAACAGTGTGATGACCAAGTTGACTCAATCAGGGATGACCAGTGTGAACTTAGCTTCCGATTTCTTAAGGAGAGGTTAACAATCGCACCCGTGCTTGTTTTACCTAACCTAGGAGAGGCCTTTGAAGTGTTTTTTGACGCAGCCATGACGGGCTTGGGCGGGGTGTTAATGCAGAGTGGCCGAGTTGTGGCCTATGCATCTAGGTAGCTTAAGACGCATGAGAGGAACTACCCTACCCATGATCTGGTGCTAGCTGCCGTGGTGTTCTCCCTTAAGATATGGAGACATTACCTTTTTGGCTCAAATTTTGAAGTGTTTAGTGACCATAAGAGCCTTAAGTATCTCTTCAGCCAGAAGGAGTTGAACATGTGTTAGAGGAGGTGGCTAGAGTTTCTCAAGGATTATGATTTTGGGCTTAGATATCATCCTAGCGAGGCCAACGTGGTGGCTGAAGCTTTGAGTAGGAAGTCCCTCCATGTGTCCGCTTTGATGATTAGGGAGCTAGAGCTCTTGGAGCAGTTTAGAGACCTTAGTCTAGCATGCGAGCTCGCCCCTAGTAGCATGAGGCTACGAGCCCTCCAGATTTCTAGTGGTTTGTTAGAAGGGATCCGGGAAGGGCAGGGGTCCGACCCCTTTCAGACGTATGAGGTTGTGCATAGAGTTGCTACAGCTTATCATCCCCAAACTAATGGGCAAGCAGAGGTTTTTAATAGAGAGATAAAGCAAGTGTTACAGAAGATAGTGCAACCCAACAAGAAGGATTGGAGCAACCTACTTGAAGATGCTTTATGGGCTCACAGGATCGCTTATCGAACACCTTTGGGGATGTCTCCCTATAGGGTGGTTTTTGGTAAGTCATGCCACCTTCCGCTGGAGATTGAGCACCGTGCTTATTGGGCGGTGAAGAGTTGCAACATGGCATTTGATAAAGCGGGTATGGAAAGGAAGCTTCAATTGCAAGAACTTGAAGAGATCCGCTTAGAAGCCTATGAGAACTCCAAGATTTACAAGGAGAAAGTGAAGAGATTTCATGACTCTAGGATTCTTAGGAAGGAGTTCCATATTGGCCAAAAAGTGTTATTGTTTAACTCTTGCCTCAAGCTTATTTCTGGTAAACTTAGATCTAGATGGGATGAACCTTTTGTTATTACTAATGTTTTTCCCCGTGGTGCAGTTGAGATTAAAGATGAAGTTACTGGCAAGGTCTTCAAAATAAATGGTCACCAACTCAAGTTATTTCATGAGAGCCCTCAAGTGGAGGAGGAGCTTGTGGCGGACATCTCTTTGCTCTTGCCAATTCTATGTGATGATGTGCCTTGAATGACATTTGGGGAGTTTCCTTTTACCTTCTTTTATTTGTTGTCTTTTTGTTTGCATCTCATTGCATGCTTACATTGAGGACAATGTGTATTTCAAGTGTGGGTGAAGGATTACAAAATCTGTTTTCTGTTTGTTTCTGTTTATCTATTTTTATTTGTTGTTTTTACATTTTGTTTGTTTTAATTTTTAAGTCTGTTTTCTGTTTATCTATCTGTGTTCTATTTTCTGTTTTAGTTTTTGAGTCTGTATGTTGTTTCTGTCCATTTTCTATTTTCTGTTTCTGTTTGTTTTTGTTACTATTTCCATTATTGTTTTGCTATGTTTGTTTTGTTATGTCTGGTTGTTAGTCTGTTTTTACATTCAGAAAATAAAAACTAGAATTTAGGCACTTTTTCATGTTTTTCATAGGATTTCTATCTTGTGTAATTTGTGAGAAATGTACTAATTTTTGTTGGATTGAAAGGTTTCATGCTTGATGTGAATCATTGTGGCAATTGTTAAAGTGATAAGTAGGCTTGAGAAATAGAATTTAAGATGGATCATGTTTGATAGAATTGTGCCTTGTGAGTTTTTGGGCCTTTGTGGATGAATCACATTATTTGATTCATGTTCTTTCATGTGTGATTTCACCCTTGTGCTAGATTACTCTATGTTTTGTCTTGCCTCTTTTGACATTCCTTGTTACACATGCTTTGATTGAGATGATTTAGGCCTTCTTTCTTTTATCCACTAGCCAAATAAACTATCCTTGCATTGATATCCATTGCTACCCTTTTTGAGCCTTTAACCTTTTCTTTCTTGTATACCTCATTATAAAAAAAAAATATATGGAAAACCAAGTTATCCTAACTTTAGGGAGAAAATGGGCCTTGGAATTGTTTTGGGAGTGGGTTTCAAACAAGTGTGGGGTATCTTTATTTTGTTTTGATTTGGAAAGGAAAGAAAAGAAAGAGTTTACAAAGCAAAAGTTTAAAGAAGAAAAAAAATGCATAAACAAGGAAAAATAAGAGCAAAGAAAAAGAAAAAGGAAAAGAAAATGCAATAAAAGTTATTGTGATTCATTTTTATCCTTGTAAGTTCTTTGTTTCTACCCATCTTTATACTTGTTGCCTTACTCTCTATTGCCCTGTTTTCTCTTAGTTTTAGCCAAAATATCCTTTTCTTATCCACCCTTTACCCAAGCCATACATTACAAGCCTACAAAGTCCTTTTGATCTTTTGATGCATGTGTATTTCAAGTTGAATGAATTAGAGTCTTGTCAAAATTTGGATGTGCTAGTTACATGTGGTGTTTGAGTGTCAATATAAACCCATACACATTAGAAGAGGTTAAGTGTTGTTCTTTGAGAGATTTCTATCACCTTGGTTCATTCTTAATTTTAACTTGACTACTTTTTCACTTTGCACTTATGAGCATTTGTTCATGGATTGTTTGAAACCTTAATTATTCTTCCATTTTTTTCATCTTTCTCACTTTTGTCCATTGTTAGGATCCATTGAAAAATGTGTGTGCCTTGTTATTACCTTTCTTTTAGTTTGTGGTTTACTTTAGTTTTAATTTTTCTCTTAGTCTTTCATTTAGTTTTGCCCAAGAGTGCAAAAGTTTAAGTGTGGGGTATTTTGATTGAGTATTTTTAGTTTAATATTTTCTATTCTTCTTAGCTTATTTGACTTCTCTTGGACTGTTATTTTCCCATTCTAATTCAGTTTTTGCCTTAGGCAAACAAATGGGCTTAATTGATAATTCTTGCTTATTTTCGGAGTTTTTGCTTACTTGACCTATCTTCCTTACACAGGACCTAGATAGCTCTACAGAACTCCAAATGACGCATATAAGTAGTCCCTAGAAAGATAAGGAAAGGATATACAATTTTGTCAGAGATAAGTTGAGGCCAATTCTATCATTTTGAGGGTCATTTTAGGCTTGGAAGTCAGAACCACTGCACTTAAATTTTGGGCTACGAAATTGGTGTAATTAGTAATTAGTTAGATTAGTTGGGCTTCATTGTGGCCCATCCTTTCCTATTGATTCAGTCACTATATTTAAGTGATTTTAGTTATTTGGATGGACGTACTTCATTTTAGCACAAACACATTTTGTAGTGACTTTTCGAAGTTTTTAGAATTAAAACATTTTCTCTTATTTTCTCTCAACTGTTATTCATTGTTCTTCACTATTCTTCATTTTCATTTCTGTTCTTCCATTTTCTTGCACTCATTTCATGGGACTTTCATTGATGATGATCATGTAAGGCTAAACAATCAATCAATCCAAGGATCCAAGCCTAAGCAAGAAGAATTTGAGTTCTGGTTTGGTATTTCAAATTCTGTGTGAATGTTCACTTTCTTCTTCAATCCTCTATTTGATTTTCATGATTATGAATGTGTTTAGGATTGAAAGCGGATTAGGTTATGGATTCATTTCCTAATTTCAAATTTTTATCACAAATTATTTGGATGATATTTCAATTAGGTTTGTGGTTTCAATTAATTTAGGGGTTAATTCGATTGAACTGCTTATAATGAAATTGAATGAACTTTCACAACAAAATCATTATCTGAGAACTATGATAATTCGTATTGCTTGGTTTGGTGAATTGGATTGATGCTTTTTAATCTATTTTAGAACACCTTTTATCAATTATGTTAGTTTCTATTATTATGTTACATTTTTCTGCAATTTTTATTCACGCATGCAAACTGTTTGATAAAAATCCCCTTATTATTTACTAGTGAATTGAAGTTGGAACCATATTGATTGTGTCTCTGAGTTGACCTAGGTTAATCCTATGCTATAGAATTAGCGTAGTTTAATTGTTTTGAAGCGATACGACATCGGTTATCAATCGTATCACTTGTTCACCTTTTGAAAATCCAGAACTCTTTCTTCAATCAAGATTAATCCTTGATACGCATGCAATGAAAAAATTATTTTCTTTGATGATAATATTTTGATTTCACAAAGACAAGAAATGAAATATACAGAACTTAAAATAAGAGACAAGGCAATTTATACTAGTTCACCTCACAACCATGGAGGTTACATCCAGTTACTTCCAACCCACTCTAGGTTAGAGTTTTCACTATATCAAAGATTCTTTACAAGTAGTTTACAATGATCACCTTTATCCACACTAGACAAAGAAATAGAAATCTAAACCCTATAGACTTCAAGTGATCAAGACCTAGAGAACCCTACTTTGTTCTTCCCTCTAGAGAACCCTACTCTGTTCTTCCCTCTAGAGAACCCTACTCTAGAAAACAACTTTAAAGAATCAAAGATATACACCAACAGAATTTTAATACACAGAAAAATTCTAAAGAAAGATTCAAGAGATACAACCTGTGATCCTTCAAATGTATGAATGAATGAATGATGTTACCAATTAGTCAGGTTGAATGCAATTCAAAGCTTAGAATCAGAACTCTTGAAATCTCTTCTTTTCTTTAAAACCTCATCTCAAAGACTCAACTCTCTTGATCTCATGAGAGATTTTTCACTCTAAGAACAAATCAGTATATTTGGCTCTTGAAAAAGCTTTCTATCTTTTTAGTGATTCACACATATGCTAATGTTCACTCAGAACAATTCGCTCCAAGTCTATTTAAAAGACAAGTTATACAAAGATTTTAAAAAAAGCTGATTTAACTGACAATAATCGATTAAAACGACAAGGTAATCAATTATTTAACCACATGTAATCGATTATAATATCACATAATCAATTAATATGTTCTTGAGCTTCCTGGAAATGTTTTCATGAACAAGATAATCGATTAAACCAAAACATAATCGATTTAAGCAATCTTAGTGTTTATGAAGCATGAAGAAATAATCGATTACATAAGACTGGTAATTGATTAAACCAGTAAAGCTCAAAACACGAAAATGGCCTATGTAATCGATTACTGAAAATGGTAATCAATTATACCAATAATGCATCATGACTAATGAGTTAAGATAATCGATTACATAACAATATAATCGATTATTCCAGTAATGCATGTTTTTCATATAGCATTATGTAATCGATTACAAGAAGCTAGTAATCGATTAAACTATTCTTCAAGGCTTTTCCAAAAATAGTATGAATGTCTTTAATCGATTAAAATGCTTGTGTAATCGATTAAAGCAGTAACTTTTCCTTTTTAAAAGACTTAGCCAAGAGAACTTAACTTCTTATGAAATCATTGGATTGCTTTATGATTTTATCCTAAAACATGTATGCATGAGAATAAGAATGCAAATGCAAATGAAAGATCATAAGGCAATGCACTTGCACCACTTAGAAAAATTACAAATGCCTTCAAATGATTGGGCATGTAAAAAACTAAAATATCAAGCCTTCATCCTTGCTTCAATCTTCTTGCAGCTTCCCTTAAAATCAACAAAATGGTGTTGTGGAGAGGAAAAACAGATCCCTTGAGGAAGGAGCAAGAACACTTCTAAATGAAACAAACTTGCCTAAACACTTTTGGGCTGATGCAGTAAGTACGGTTTGCTATACTTTGAATAGGATTCTCATAAGGCCTATTTTGAAGAAAACATGTTGCGAAATCGGCAAGTGTACCGTTCGTTCAAGTAATAAAGTAAGTAAGTAAAGTATCGTCTCCACAGGGATTGAATGCAATCTTTCTTAACTTAACGTCTTAGAAATTGGAAGACAAAATAATGAATTTGAGAGATTTGTTGAGTTGTGTTTAAGCAATATAATTTGAATGACAGAAATTTAACAAAGATGTAAGCAAGCGTAAGTTGGATTTTACTACAGTAGTGAGAAGTGATTGTAGTTAAGCGCAATCCCCTATGATTCTTTCCTTCTATGCTTCGATTGATTATTAATTTGAAATACTTCTAATTACTCAACTGATGTGTTTTCTTACAAATAGCTAAACCCTAATCCCTTAGTAGTTTAACCCTTTAGTGAAATTAAGAACCCTAATCCCTTAGTGATTCCTTCTTAAACCAAGCATTAAGCAAACACAACCTGAAAGTGCTGCAACCACATATCCCTATCCCTAGGCAATGTATAAATTGTTGTTTTACTCATTTCAGAAATTAGAATCCCAATATCCCTATTGTGAACCCTAACCCTAAACCTCTTAAGAGAATGGCTAGTCCAATTAAGAATTATGCAGTGAATAGCAGAGTAAAACAAAGCAATTATGATACTCTTATTAAAACCAATCAAAACATAGAGGAATTCTCATAGGTTCATGGCTCAACCACAATACAAGAATTAGCCAAACATACTCAGAGTTGATATTACTTTCATGACTAACATACCAGAGGAAAAGAAAAGTTACACAGGGTGTTGTTTTACAGACTTCTAATCTTCTCCCAAGGTGCTTCAATGGCTTCTTCCTTAATAATCTGTCTAAACCCAGTCCAGAGCTGCTTCATTGTGACCCAGAGGCTTCTTTTTATGCCCTAAGGCGTCCTAGGTCTAATTCCAGTAATGAGGCACTATTTCCCCCACTGAATCAATTTAAATCTTTTAATTCAGGAAACAACGATTTCGTGGCGCGACTAGCGTGGCATCCCGCGCGGATCGCGTGGGATGTTCGAGTTGAAAAGGCTGTTCTGTAACTTCTCACACTGATCGCGTGGATATTGGCGCTGATCGCGTGACTTGTTCGAATTGAATGCTTGAGTTTGATAAACTGGCGCGACTCGCGTGGATGATCGCGCTAACCGCGTGGCTTGTTCGAGATGAGAGTCTGTGTTTCAACATCTGACGCTGATCGCGTGGTGGTTGGTACGACTCGCGTGGGAGCTTCAAACTGAACTTGTTTATCTTAACTCTTCCACGCTGATCGCGTGGAATACCACGCTAATCTCATGACTCCTTCGAAAGCATTGGTTTGCTCTTTTTAGCTTCTTTTCCTCTCTGGTTGGTTCCTAAATGATAAAATAACTAAGAATTCAATAAATATGCAATTAAATAATAATTCACTAATTCCTAATCTAATTTACTAAATCTTAAACAATTTACTAGTTAATTAAGCCTAAAACTACTATATGCTGGAAGCATATCAAAACACCGTATGAACTATACAAAGGAAGGAAACCAAACATATCTCATTTTAGAACATTTGGCTGCAAGTGTTTTGTGTTAAACAATGGTAAAGATTCTCTTGGCAAATTTGATTCTAAAGCTGATGAATCAATTTTTCTTGGTTACTCTTTGCAAAGTAAAGCTTATAGGATCTTTAATAAAAGAACATTGTGTATTGAGGAATCTGTCCATGTCATATGTGATGAGTCTAACCTCTCCAAGGAGAAATTGGAGTGTGATATTGATGCAGGACCAATGGAAGAATTTCTGCAACTTAATGATCTAAATGAAAAATAAAAAGCAGAACCAAATGATGAATTGGAATAGTCAACTCCTTTACAAAAGCACAAGGATTGGAGAACAGCTAGAAATCTTTCTCTTGACAATATAATTGGGGAAGTATTCAAGGGAGTTTCTACTAGATACTCTTTAAGAAATCTTTGTTGTACTATGGCTTTTGTATCACATATTGAACCAAAAAGCATTGACCAACCTTTGCTTAATGAACATTGGATGATGGCCATGCATGATGAATTGAATCAATTTAAGAGAAATGAAGTTTGGGAATTAGTTCCTAGACCCTCTACTTATAAACCTATTGGCACAAAATGGGTTTTTCGAAACAAGCTAGATGAAAGTGGCATTATAGTAAGGAACAAGGCTAGATTGGTTGCTAAAGGATACAACCAAGAGGAAGGCATAGACTATGATGAAACCTATGCTCCATTTGCTAGGTTAGAAGCCATTAGGTTGTTGCTTGCATATGCATGTTTGATGAACTTTAAATTGTTTCAAATGGATGTTAAAAGTGCATTTTTAAATGGCTACATTGAGGAAGAAATATATGTAGACCAACCTCCTGGATTTACTGATTACAAACATCCTAACCATGTTTTCAAATTAAGAAAAGCTTTATATGGTTTGAAACAAGCTCTAAGGTCTTGGTATGAGAGATTGAGCAAATTTTTGAGGACAAGTGAACAAAACCTTGTTCATCAAGAAAAGAGGCAATGATATTTTTTTGGTTCGAATCTATGTAAATGATATTATATTTGGTTCATCTAATCAATCTATGTGCAGACAATTTTTTATCTCAATGCAGAGTGAGTTTGAGATGTCAATGATGGGGGAGCTCACATTCTTTCTAGGACTACAAGTCAAGCAATTGAAGAATAGAACTTTCCTTAGTCAAGCCAAGTATTGTAATGAAATGATATAGAAGATTGAAATGGATAATAGCAAGGATGCTGCAACTCCAATGGCAACATCAACCTATCTTGATTTAGATGACAAAGGAAAAAGTGTTAATGAGTCCAAATACAAAGGAATGATTGGATCTCTGTTATACTTAACTGCAAGTAGACCTGACATTATGTTAAGTGTATGCTTGTGTGCTAGATACCAAGCAAATACCAAAGAGTCTCATCTATCTGTAGTCAAAAGGATCCTCAAATATCTCAAGTCTACACCAAGAGTAGGACTATGGTATCCAAAAGGTGCATCTCTCAACTTAATTGGATATTCTGATTCTAACTTTGCAGGTTGCAAATTGGATAGGAAGAGTACTAGTGGTACATGCCACTTGCTAGGAAGCTCACTCATCTCTTGGCACTGCAAGAAGCAACCTTGTGTTGCTTTGTCAACTGCTGAAGTTGAGTATATTTCAGCTGGAAGCTGTTGTGCACAAAGTCTTTGGCTGAAACAACAACTACTAGATTTTGGTGTTGAGCTAAAGGAGATTCCCCTGCTTTGTGACAATACAAGTGCCATCAAAATATCCAAGAACCCAATTATGCATTCAAGGACCAAACATATTGAGAGAAGGCATCATTTTCTCATAGATCATATCCAAAAGGGTAATTGTATAATTGAATTTGTAGATACTCTAAATCAATTGGCTGACATTTTTACAAAACCTTTGGCAAGAGATAAGTTTTATGCACTCAGAAATATGCTAGGGATACTTGATGAATCCAACATATGTTAGCATGTTATCTTGGTTGCACTTCTAACTGATTGACTCACTAAATAACAAATCAAATTACAATGCATTTGAAATTGAATCTCTGCTGCATAATCACTGTATACTCTGCATAATTCACTATAATAATCAATTACAATACGGATTAATCGATTATATGATCCTTGAAAGCTGTTGAAAAACAATTTAAAGCTTAGGTAATCGATTACCTTAACGAAATAATTGATTATAGCTTGGAAAAAGTTAATCTAAAATTCTATAACTCACTGGAATAATCGATTACTTTAACGAAATAATCAATTACATGACACGAAGGCTTCTCAGAAATCCAAACCTCACTGGATTAATCAATTACAAAATATGGTAATCAATTACTGCGTGTTAATTCTGGTTTGTAATCTCACTAGTTTAATTGATTACATATCGATTTAATCGATTACACCATTGAACAAAGCTTCTTTCTGCTTACGAATTAATCAGTTACGAGCTTATGTAATCAATTATCTATGGCGTTACTGCACAATTTCTTGGAAATATAAACTGCCCAATTGCCATCAAATTTAAAATTTGAAACTTCTGCAAAGCTTTTATGGTTATGGGTAAATTCAAAATTGTCGTTACACTTTCAAATTTCAAAAATTGGAGCCCAAAATCTCTATAAATACAATCTTACTTGAAGAAAGATATCACATGTAACACCCTGAAAAAAATTACAAGTTGATAGATATTTTGTGTTGCTTAAATTATTTAATATAATTCTTGCAAATTTGATGTAAAGTGTTTTTCATTGGTAATTGTGCTTGAGGAACATAAGTCAAAATTTGTTGCTAAGATAGTTGTCCGTACATGCAAGTTGGCAACTATGGTGGCTATGGTAGCTGTCCATTCACGCATGTTGGCAACTTGCCTTAGTATCTCTGCCTATATATAGCAGCGTATGAAGCATGTTCATTCTCACCTCTGTGCGTGTTTCTCTTCTTTTCTCTCTAAACTCTTTTGCACCCAGAAATCTCTCTTCATCAACCCTCTATACCACCTTTAACTCTCAAGAACCACCGTAGTTGCAGCGAAAAAATCTCTACGTTAAGAGGAACTCGTGAATGAAGCTTAATCCCTTTCATTCTTGGTTGCTGTGAGAACTTGTGCTCGAACAAAACTCACGTTAGTTTGAAGGAAAGGAATTCTTGTCTAGGTAAAGGGAGTTTTATTATGTTAATAATGGTTTTAGATATCATGGTTGAGATGTAGTACGTATATGTGTTCTGATGTTTTGCGTGAAATAAATTGATGAAGTTTTTATGTGATGTGTTTGTGAAGAAGATGACTACCGGATTGGGTAAGTCAGGCTGGGCATGTTGCATATATGTGTCAAACCTTTGTTTGTGATGTCGGCTACCGAGAAGGGTTGGTCGAGTTGCATATATGTGTCAAACCTTTGTTTGTGATGTCGGCTACTGGGAAGGGTTGGCCGAGTTGCATATATGTGTCAAACCTTTGTTTGTGATATCAGCTACTAGGAAGGGTTGACCAAGTTGCATATATGTGTCAAACCTTTGTTTGTAATGTCGGCTACTGAGATGAGTTGGCCGAGTTGAGCGATTTACATAGCATGCATGTATGCATGCAGGATATAACTTAGTCCTTGTTGGCAGATGCCTGTATATCTGGTTCCTTACCTGGGGTTGTACTTTGGAGCTGTTAAGCTCAAGTTACTTTTTGGGAATAGAACTACCGGGTTACTTACTCAGCGGAGCTCGTACCTTCTCGGGAATAGAGCTATCGGGTTACTTACTCGGTAGAGCTCATGCCTTCTCAGGAATAGAGCTACCAGGTTCATTTCTAGGCAGAGCTCATACCTTTTCTTTGAGAACTACCGGGTTCCCTTACCCGGACAACCTTGAGTCTTGCAAGTGATAGGTGTTATAATCAGTTACAACGCTTATGTAATTGATTACATAGTGTTGATTTCGACCTTGTTCGGATTCTTACCTTAAGATAGTATATCTAAGTGCCAACCTGGACACCTAATACTTCACACCTATTCACTTGTTTCTAGTGTTTTTGAATGACGTATGTGATTACATTGAAGTTGGCTTATATGATAGCTTGAGATATTAAATACATTGATGATGTTGTGGTGATATTCTATGTATAGATGTGAGATGCTGGCACCGGGTAGTTAACCTTACAAGGACCACGGTCAGTGCATCAGTGGGCCTGTGAATGGGTTAATGTATATGTACATGGGGGGTGTATGGCATTATCCTAGCCAGGATGAGTTGATCTCGGGCTGGGCCATACATTAATGGTGCCCATGAGACATATGTATGTATATAATGACCCTGCGATAATTCGGGTTCGTATGAACGGGTTGTCACCTTAGGAGGGGGTGTATTTTGGAACTCGGATAAGAAGGGGGTGTAGATAGCACCTTTATTAATACGGGATCGTGGTATATGTTAGTTTTTATGTAGACCAGGTTATTACCACGTAAGTGGTGTATTTACATAGCACTTTTGGGAAAAACGCGGATGTATAGAAAGGCACCCGGACAAGGAAGGAAAGAGCAACCAGATAGCTATCTCGATAGAGCTCGGATGTGATACCGAGTTGTGATCTCGGATGAGCTCAGATGTGATACCGAGTTGTGATCTCGGATGAGCAACCGGGTAGTGATCTCGGTTGAGCTTAGAAGAGCTCGTATGTGGTTGACTTGTAAGAGCTACCGGGTAGAGAAACCAGAAGAGCTCGCAACTCCTTTTGATAGAGTTACCGGGTTAGTGATCCTGGAAGCGGTTGGGAGGGACCTTGGACTTGTGAAGTACCAAGGCAGGAACTCGGATGAGGTTGGAGAAAGAGGAAATGTTGGACGTATTATAGTATTAAGGACGGGTTCGTATGCAATCAATTACATAAGTATTTATAAGCGATTAAAATAGTCAGTACTTGCTGTTTAACCTGGACTTAGTCTTTTTACACGTGTCGACCCTACATTTTCACTTTATACAAGTGACACGTGTTGACTCCCTGCTGATTGTTTTGACGCAGGAAGACTCTCTTATTACTTTAGGACGTGTGTTAACTTACAGGCTATTTAAGATATGCATGAGTGAGATATTTCAGTAGTAACCTCATTTCCATCGTCTTTATTAAAACACTTTCTCTCTCTTATGCCATTTTTTTTCCTCCATTGTTAAAGTAAGAAAAAACTTCCTAGATTACCATTCCCTAACCTAAACACCTTCACATCCAACGTAAGGATTAAAGAGTATCACCATACAAACTAGTTTCCAACCTTTGTTAGTTGTGAAAATCATCAGGCGAAGAGATCATTTCTCCAAAGGAAACTTTAAAGTTTCAACCTTTAAGAGATCAAAGGCACGTTGAGGGCATCTAAGCTTGGAGAAGCTGTCCTCTAGCCTTCTTGGTAGTTTTTAAGGTAAGATATGTAAGTTTCACCATATATTTTGAGTTTAGTTATAAGAGGAAAAATGACCCATAAGAGTTAGGGTTGGTTTTGGGTGGTATTTCTTTGGAAAAATATGCTTAGGAGGTTGTTGTTATGAAGGTTCAACCTTGAAAGCTAACTTTTCTGGGTTTTGGGTATTCCGTTATGCCTAGATATTTTTGGGGTTTATAAGTCAATGTTTGAGGCATATGTATGAGATCTGGAAAAGAACTAGGTTCTTTGCTTGAAACGGTTGAGAACCGTTCTTGATATCTTTCTTGCCTAGTGTAGGGCTTGATAAAGAAGATATCGGTGGTAAACACGAGGTTGAGGTAGTCGGTGCGGTGATCAGAGAAGTTAAGCTCTCTGTTCTTGGGAGTTTGTTCCCTTGATTATGTTCCACCATACTCCTGGGGAGTTATGGTTATTGTATGATGCAGTGCGTGTATTTAAATTGTGTGTTACTGCTTTTTGATTGAAACATACATGTAAATAATTTGCATTGTGATATTTGTATTGTGGTTAAGGAAGCCCTTTGCCCAGGGAAGCGGACTATATATGAGAGTGTAAGACTCATCTGGGATGAGCTTCTCGATAATTCATATACGTCCGACTGCATGAGATGTGCATGGGTGATATACATTTGTGCATGAGATGTGCACTGGTGAACTTGTATATCTGTGCTGGAATGGCACATGGGTGTGATTATATACATGTGATGTTTATGAAAGTTGGGATGGCCATGTTTTATTAAAAGGCCGGGTTGGCTATGTTAATTGTAATGCCTATATAAATGTTATGTACTGTGGAAGTGAACCAGGGGGAGGTGAGTCTCCAAGAACCCTGAGTTTAATGAGACTGTATCTCACCCTGGTTGGGGATTATATTTTATTGCAGGTGATAGCCAAAGAGCGGAGGACGAGGTCCGTGGTAAGAGACCCGAGTAGGGGTTGTTCGGTGGATCTGAATTGACAGGTCGTGTTGGCCACTAATTGAGGGTCCCAGACAAGAGGACGAGGCCGGGTTCCAAGAAGCGGTTTATGGAAGGCGGTCTTTTACGAGTCTGTTGACTCAATTTTGTTGTACTTTTTGTAACCCGACATCGGTTTGTACTATGATGTAACTTTTGGGAACAGAACCCGGGTACCGAGATGTATACAAAATTCCATACATAATGTTCAGTTGTTTTGTGTGACGTAAGATGAAATCTTACAATTTATATACTTCCGTGTTTACTTGAGTTTATTAAGTATTTGCTACGCTTAAGACCATATTATAATGTTAATGAACCGGATGCATACGGGGTCGTTACGATGTACATAGGGGGTGTATGACATTATCCTAGCCAGGACGAGTTGATCCCAAGACGGGTCATACATTGATGGTGCCTATGTAACATATTTCATTTGTATGACAGAAATAGGATGATTGACTGTAATAGTACGAGAAGTACTGGGGGGCCACGTCTATAGGGATATCCTTATGACACCCATTATTGGCAAATCACCATGGGGGGATTGATAAGTGCCACATTTTAGTAAAAATAGGATTCAAATATGGCACTTATCCGTTATTTTAATTGATTTATTCACAAGTTAACCCTAGAAACCTAGTTAATTGATGGTTATATTAAGCTAAGTTATGCTTTTATATTTTGAAAAGATTTTGTCCAAATTGAATGTTTTAAATTTTGCTAGGTTTTAAAGTTACGGAAGAATCAAGCTTGCGAAAACCAAGAGCTGGGAGTGAACTAAGCAAAGAATGAAGTCCCAACAGCATTCCAGGCCCAAGAAGCACCAAAGGCCCAACAATTCCTTCATGGCTAAGTATTAACTCGCCCAGGCGGCCAAATTGTGCCTATTTCACTCGCCTGGGCGAGCACAAGTTCCCAGAAACCGCCATTAGCTCGTCCAGGCGCCTGTTTTGTGAGTAAATAGGCGACCAAAGCAGCCAGGACCCCAAAATCTATAAATAGGGACGAAAATTGAAGGCAGAGGCATCATTCTTCACTTCTTTTCTCTCCAAGGCACCAGCTTGTTCTTGTTTCTTGCTTATTTAAGTTCCTAAGTGAGTGTAGAACTTAGGAAAGTAAGGAAAAGTGAATTGTGTAAGAAAATTCTGCCGAAGAGAGGGTCGATGACGAGCTTAGTCGGTGATTCTCTTGAGGAGGTTCTGCCCATGTTCGCTTAAACTTTCCTAAGGATTGGACGTACTCTTCTTATCCCTATGCTCTTTTAATTATTTATGCATTGTTCTATTCCTTATTGGTGATTTTATTCTACGCTTAATGCTTGATTCTACTTGATCACTAGGATCATGAACTTAAAATCTTAAGTGAGACTGGAAAGTAATCTTAGGGTTTGAACTGAATTTAATCACTCTTTACGTTACGTTGCTAGGAATAGAGCTTAATGTTTTGATCACATTAAACACGTGAATATGATCTTAATGCTTGGATATTTAATTAAATATGCGAGGGATCGATATTTAGTAAAATATCCTTAGGACTGTAATTGCGAGGAATCGAGTTAGGATTACTTAGACGTGTGTGTCAATAAGAATAGAACATGCATAGGTAAAATCAATTAAAAGGGATAAGCAAGACGAAATCCAATCCTACACTTACTTGACTTGTGTCCGTTTATTTATTTTCCGCAATCGTTATTTGGTTTTTCGTTTTCTTTATTTTATGCAAAACAACAAATGAATCTTCACTTTTCGTCATCTGTATATAACTACTAAACTGTTAACAAATTAAAGCAACCGACGTAAACTCAAATACCTGTGGATATGAATTTTTATAAATTTGAAACTTACAGCGATAGAACGGTACGCTTGTCGTGGTGAAAATACGTAACAGGGATGAGTCCTGTGCACAACAGAGTGACCCCGACGTCAACTGCAGCTATCATTTGGACCATGGATTTGGCCTATTTCCGGAGATGGTACCACATTGCATGCTGAGAGAAAAGTCAGGGGCATGCATCATGACTAGTTCTGATAAGATGTACTATGATATGTTGTTGGATGGGTTGTCCATGATTGATTGTGTGCAGAAATACTTGAATATTGTTGTATTATTGCAATTACCATATTGTCTTCTCTTAGCTGATGTTATCTACTATTTATTATTTTACATGATGAACTCACCTTTGCTTTCTTGTGCCATGTGGTTTTGGTACCTGTGATGATCACAAACAGTGTTCGTGTGAGCAGATGGGTAGTAGCAGGCAGAGATACTTTCTTTTGTTGGAGCCACCATGTAGCCGGGATAATGTTAGATTAGATCCCATCCTATAGATGTATTTTGATGCTGAGATGGCATCGGACCAGATCCCGACCACGAGTTGTACTGTGACAACTCATTCATAGTTAGTTAATCATTTGTTTCTCTTTGAGAATTTTGTACCCTTCAGACATGGTTATGAGGTATTTCATCATTAAATATTCATGTTTTAATTCTTAATATTGATTATGGTCACGCGAAAAATTTACTACTATTTTTATAATCAACTTAAAGGGATTTTCAATTATAAATCATGATTAAAAAAAAACATGATTAAGAGTATGATACAGTAGCGACAAGGCGGGTCGTTACATAACACCTTTCTCTTCTTCTATCTTATGCCAAATTGTGCTTTCGTTCTCTCTCTCTCTCTAAGTCTAGAAACCCTGTCCATTTTGTTTCTACTCCTAAATTCATTATGTCTGCCCCTAATAGATCAAAAACCTCTAAGAGAAAAAGTGTTGAATCTTCTAACCCTGCTGTCAATAGGTTAGATCATTGGTTCTCTAGTGAGACTGAGAAAATGAACTACTTACAGTTCAATGCCACAAAACTCATATGCCCACCCAAATATCTTGACATTGAGTGGTTTATTAAGGAAGGTTTTTAGTTCCCTGCTATGATTGAAGCCCAGGGAATGGAAATTTTTTTTTGAGTTGAAGGGTACCTTTTACCCTGAATTAGTAAAGGTGTTCTACACCTATGCTAAAGCAACTATGGATGGCACCATCCTATCTCAAGTTAATGGGGTGGCCATGGAAATCACTCTTAAAGTTTGGCATGAAGTGGCTAGAATTTCCTTTGAAGGTGAAAGGAAATTTGAGGAAGAAGCTGAGGGCTACAATAGGTTGGATACCTATAGAGGGATGCTTCTAGACCCTCAAATGAGGCTGAAGCTAAGGCTTAGCACTGTCCCTATGACCTATGAAGATAGACTTCTTCATTACATAATCACTTATGTTCTGACACCTAGGTCAACCAATCATACCTAAGCCACAGATGATGACATACAACTTGTTTATGGAATGAAGAACTCCATAAAGATGAACTGGATCCTCATCATTGAGGAAACTATGCTGAAAGCTAAGAGATTGATCAATTATCAATTTCCTTATGCTATTCTATTATCCAGATTCATTGATTATTTCAGAATTGATGTCTCTAATGAGGTTGTTGGCAGGACTACCACTAGCACAAGTCTCATTAAAGAAAAACATCTAAACAAGTTTGGGATGACAAAGACTCCCTATGGAAGGCAGATGGCTGGTCAACAAATTCCTCCTGTTGATGCTGAAGAAGGAGGTGATGAAAAAGAAGAAGCTAAAGGCCCTGCACAACCATCTTATATCCCTTTTGAATCTCTCATGATTCAAAAGATGGATGCCTTATTGTCTCTTCACCATGAGCACAAGGCAAAGACTAACTCATCCTTGGAAGAGATGAAGTCTAGGCTTGAAAACATAGAAGCTAGGATTGTTCTTGATGAGTTTGATAAACTCATTTAGGTTGTTTGCATTTTCTTTCCAGTTTCTATTGCTGTTATGCTTTGGTTTATGTTTCCCAGTTAAAGTTCTCATTGATTAATGTACTGCACTTTCGCTTTCAATTAATACAAGTTAAGTTTTCTCTTTTCTATATTCTCCATGTTTATCCTATGAACGTTGTTATTTTTGTCTTTGATAAGCCAAATAAGGGGAGAAATAATTGTGCTCTGAATGATTGATTGTACTCTAATTGCTCTGCTTTGCTCTCTGCTCTGTTTTTAATTTGAAAAATGCTTAAGTAAAGGGAGCAAAATTAAAGAAATTGATTAATGTTTATACTTGACAACACTTGTTCTTGGCAAAAAGCTGATTTAATTTCAGGTTAAAAAGTCCGGGTCTCCTATCAACCATCCCTCAAAAGCAATTAAAAGCTAAACAAATGGACAATTGATATTTGGCATGTTCAAAGCCAAAAAGGGGGAGATTGTTGGATATAGGGGGAGCTACAAGAAGATCAAAACAAGGCTAAAGTAATTGGCTTGATGTTTTAGCTTTTTACATGCCCAATCAATTTGAAGGCATTTGTAATTTGTCTAAGTGGTTCAAGTACATTACCTTGTGATCCTTGCATTGCATTTGCATACTCACTTACATGCATTCATATCTGGAATATAGGATTAACTGTTTGCATTTGCAAAGAGAATTTCATGGCTTATGTTTTTGGAAAAATCAGATTATGCACTACTTTAATCGATTACAGGCACTATGTAATCGATTACATGCGTACGTTTATTTCTGGAAAAGTCATGAAGAACACTTTAATCAATTACAAGCAAGGCGTAATCGATTACCAAGTGCTTTTTAAAAATTATGCATGACTGCTTTAATCGATTACCATTCTTCTGTAATCGATTACAAAGGCTTATTTCATATTTGAGCTTGACTGCTTTAATCGATTACCATTCTTATGTAATCGATTACCAAAGTTTATTTTCACATACTTTGATGACTGCTTTAATCAATTACATCACGTATTAATCGATTATTTTGTTCATGAAAATTTTCTGGAAAGCTTAAGAACACATTAATCGATTATCTGGTGTATTAATCGATTACTTATGTTAAAATAATCGATTACACTAACGTTTTAATTGATTACATTCTGTTAAATCAGTTTTCTATTTAAAGCTTTATGGGTCTGCACTTTATTAATACAAAATACTCTTTAGTTTGTGAGTGACCCAAAGTTTTCTAAGCTTTCAAAAGTTCAAGAAACTGATTTACTGAGTGAAACACATCTTGTGTGAGATCAAAAGATTACTGATTTTTTAGATATGATGTGTTAAAGAAAAAGAGTTTTTCAAGAGAGTTGATTCTTAGCATTGGCATTCATACAACCTGGATTGATTGGTAACTTCGTTCATTCATTCATTCATCCATTAAGGATCACAGGTTGTGTCTCTCTTGAATCTTTCTTTTAGAATTTTTGAGTTTCAAATTCTGTTGTGAATATCAAATAGATTCTTTCAAGCTTTCTAGAGTAGTGTTCTCTAGGGATAAAGATCCGAGTAGGGTTCTCAGGTTCTTTGTGATTTGTTTTCTAATAGTGTTTTAGAATTCAGATTCTTTATCTAGGGTTGATAAACATAATCACCTATAATTGCTTGTAAAAGAATACTTTTAATTTAGTGAAAACTCTAACCTAGTGTTGGTTAAAAGACACTGGATGTAGCCTCCATGTTAGTGAGGTGAACCAGTATAAATTGTTGTGTCTTGTGTTCTAAATCTAAATATCTTTCATTACTTGTATTTGGGTGATCAAATTATAATCAACAAGAAGTAATTCTGACATTAAATGCAATACAAGGTGTATCTTAATTGAAAGAAAATTTATGATTTTGATTAAGGGTGATTGAGTGATACGATCCACATTTTAAATCCGCAAATTGTTTTAGAGAAAATTTTAAATATTTGTTTTAACCAATTCACCCCCCTCTTGGTTATTTGAAGTGTGTTCATTGTGTTTTCAAATTGGCCTCGACTTATCTCTGACAAAATTGTAGATCTTTTCCTTATTTTTTCAAGGACTACTCATATGCACCATTTGGAGTTCTGTAGAGCTCTCTAGGTCTTGCACAAGGAAGATAGATCAAGTAAGCAAAAACTTCAAAAATAAGCAACAATTATCAATTAAGCCCACTTGTTTGCCTAAGGCAAAAACTGAATTAGAATGGGAAAATAAAAGTCAAAGAGAAGTCAAATAAGCTAAGAAGAATAGAAAAATATTAAACTAAAAATACTCAATCAATATCAATATCAGAACAACATAAGGAAATTGATAACTGATCAATCTCTTAGCCTTCAGCATAGTTTCCTTAATGATGAGGATCCAATTCATCTGTATGGAGTTTTTCATTCCATAAACAAGTTGTATGTCATCATCTGTGGCTTGGGCGTGATTGGTTGACCTAGGTGTCAAAACATAAGTGATTATGTAATGAAGAAGTCTATCTTCATAGGTCATAGGGCCAGTGCTAAGCCTTAGCTTCAGCCTCATTTGAGGGTCTAGAAGCATCCCTCTAGGTATCCACCCTGTTGTATAAACCACTTAAAGTCAAGATGTTTGGGTGGGCATATGAGTTTTGTGACATTGAACTGTAAGTAGTTCATTTTGTCAGTCTCACTAGAGAACCTATGATCTAACCCATTGACAGTAGGATTAGAGGATTCAGCACTCTTTCTCTTAGAGGTTTTTGATCTCTTAGGGGCAGACATAGTGAATTTAGGAGTAGAAAAAAAATGGGTAGGGGTTCTAGACTCAGAGAGAAAAAGAAAGCACAATTGTGCTTAAGATAGAAGAAGAGAATGGTGTGATTTCTTTCTTCAAGTAAGGCTGTATTTATAGAGATTTTGGGCTCCTATTTTTGAAGTTTGAAAGTGTAACAGCAATTTTGAATTTACCCACAACCATAAAGCTTTGCAGAAGTTTCAAATTTTGAATTTGATGGCAGTTGGGCAGTTTAGCTTTCCAAGAAATCGTGCAGATTTTGCAATAACGCCATAGATAATCGATTACATAAGCTTGTAATTGATTAATTCGTAAGCAAATGTGGTTTCTGCAAAAGGCTGTAATCGATTAACTCGCAGAGTAATCGATTAAAACAGTGAATATTTTAGTTCAGAACATCGAAGTGTAATTGATTACGATAATCTGCAATCGATTAACCCAAAGAAGTTTCACATTCTAAAAGATTTTGCTTTATGGGTAATCTATTAATCCGCGTCATAATCAATTATTCTAGAGAAACTTATTTTCTGAAGTCATTTTAAATAGTGCCTAATTGTTTAACTCGACATGGTAATCAATTACATAAGCTCAATTTTGTTTCTAAAATGCTTTTAATGATCAATTAATTGATAAAACAAAGCTTAATCGATTTTTACAGTCAATATATTAGATTCAACAGTGATTATGCAACACATTTCGAATTTGAATCATTTGACATGAAAAGCCAATTAATGATGTTATATCATGTAGATGAGCACATAAACATCATGCTAGCATATATTAGACTCATCAAGAATTCCTAGCATGTTTCTAAGTGTATAGAATCTATCTCTAGCCAAAGGTTTAGTGAATATATCAGCCAATTGATTCTGTGTATCAATGAACTCAATTTTGATGTTACCTTTTTGAATGTGATCTCTGAGGAAATGATGTCTTATCTCAATGTGTTTGGTCTTTGAGTGCATTATCGGATTTTTGGATATGTTGATGGCACTTGTGTTGCCACATAGCAAGGGTATTTCCTATAACTCAACACCAAAGTCTTGAAGTTTTTGCTTCAACCAGAGACTTTGTGCACAACAGCTTCCAGCAGAAATGTATTCAGCTTCAGCAGTAGATAAAGCAACACATGATTGCTTCTTGCAATGCCAAGAAATAAGAGAGCTTTCTAATAAGTGGCATGTGCCACTAGTGCTCTTTTTATCCAATTTGCACCCTGCAAAATCAGAATCAAAATATCCAATTAAGTTGAGTAATGCACCTTTGGGATACCAAAGACCAACTCTTGGTGTTGATTTGAGATATTTGATGATCCTTTTGACTGCTGTGAGGTGTGATTCTTTGGGATTTGCTTGATATCTTGCACACAAGCACACAGTCAACATGATATTTGGTCTACTTGCTATCAAATATAATAAGGATCCAATCATTCCTCTGAATTTTGACTCATCAACCTTCTTCCCTTTTCCATTTGAATCAAGATAGGTTGATGTTGCCATTGGAGTTGCAGCATCTTTGCTTTTATCCATTTCAAACTTTTTGATCACTTCAAGGCAATATTTAGTTTGATTTAGAAATGTCGCATTCTTCATTTGCTTCACTCGAAGACCAAGAAAGAATGTTAATTCTCCTATCATTGACATTTCAAACTCATTCTACATAGAGATAGAAAGTTCTTTGCACAAGGATTGATTAGTTGAACCAAAGATTATATCATCAACATATACTTGAACCAATAAAATATCATTGCGTTGCCTTTTGATAAACAAGGTTTTATCAACATGTCCTTTTATGAAAGATTGTTCAAGCAGAAATTTGCTCAATCTCGCATACCAAGACCTTGGAGCTTATTTTAAACCATAAAGAGCTTTCTTGAGTTTGAAAACATGGTTTGGATATTTGAAATCTGCAAAACCAGGAGGTTGCTCCACATAGATTTCCTCCTCAATATATCCATTTAAGAAAGCACTTTTAACATCCATTTGAAGAAGTTTAAAATCCATTAAACATGCATATGCAAGTAGCAACTTAATGGCTTCTAGCCTTGCTACTGGAGCATGGGTCTCCTCATAGTCAATGCCTTCCTCTTGGTTGTAACCTTTTGCAACCAATCTCGCTTTGTTTTTGACTATGTTTCCACTCTCATCAAGTTTGTTTCTAAAACCCATTTAGTGCCAATAGACTTGAAAGAAGAAGGTCTAGGAACAAGTTCTCAAACTTCATTTCTTTTAAATTGATTTAGTTCATCATGCATGGCATGCATCTAAAGTTCATCAAGTAAGGCTTGATCAATGCTCTTAGGTTCTATTTGTGAAACAAAATCCATATTACAGCAAATATTTCTCAATGGAGATCTAGTAGATACTCCCTTTGTAACTTCACCAATTATATTATCAAGAGAGAGATCTATTGTAGTTCTCCAATCTTTTGGCTCTTGGACTAGTGTTGATTGTTTCATTTCAGCAATTGGTTCTTCCTTTTCTTTATCCATTGATCCATTAAGTTGTATGAAGAATGCTTAGGCAAATTTGTCTCATTAAGAAGAGTTTTTGCACCTTCTTGAAGGGATCTATATTTCCTCTCCACAACACCATTTTGCTGGGGTGTTCTTGGAGCTGAAAAACTGTGGTTAATTCCATTTTCTTCAAAGAATTTTTCAAAATGTTCATTTTGGAATTCCCCACCATGATCACTTCTTATTGAGATAATTTTGCTTCCCTTTTTATTTTGAGCAAGTTTGGCTAATTTTCTGAAAGCATTGAAAGCATCACTCTTGGATCTTAAAAACAAAGTCCATGTGAACCTAGAGTAATCATCAATAATTACAAGCCCATTGTAATTACCTCCTAAATTCATAGTTCTTGAAGGACCAAATAAATCCATGTGAAGTAATTCAAGGGGTCTTGAAGTAGAAACAACATTTTTACTTTGAAAATAATTCTCTGTTTGTTTCCCCTTTTTGACAAGCATCACATAATTTGTCCTTTTCAAACTTGAGTTTAGGTAAGCCAATGACTAAGTCTTTTCTAATCAGTTTGTTCATATGATGCATGTTAATGTGACTTGCCCTTCTATTCCATAGCCAAGATTCATTAATTTTACTTATTAGGCAAGAAGTGTTGTGAATGAATGCATTATCTATGGAGAGTAAATAAATATTACCTTTTCTTTTACCTATATGAATTACCGCACCAATTTGTCCATCACATATCATACAACAATTGTCATTAAATGACACTTTGAATCCTTTATCACAAAGTTGGCTTATACTTAGAAGATTGTGCTTTAAACCTTCCACATAAAGAACATTTCTGATTTTGGTTTTAAAGTTGTCTCCTATATTTCCTTCACCAATTATCTTCCTGTTGCGCGATCGGCAAGTGTACCGTTCGTTTCAAGTAATAAAGTGAATAAGTAGAGTATCGTCTCCACAGGGATTGAATGCAATCTTATATAACTTAATGTCTTAGAAATTGGAAGACAAATAATAAGTTGGAAGAGTTGGTTGATTTGTAATTGAGTGCTGTAATTTAAATGACAGGAAATTAATCAGAATGTACGCGAATGTAATTTTACTGCAGTAGTGAGATATGATTGTAGTTAAGCGCAATCCCCTATGATTCCTTCCTACTATGTTCGATTGATTATTAACTTGAACTAATCTTAATTACTCAGCTGGTGTGTTCTCTTATAATTAGCTAAACCCTAATCCCTCAGTAGTTTAACCCTTTGATGAAATTAAGAAACCTAATCCCTTAGTGATTCCCTCTTAACCAAGCATTAAGCAACACAACCTGAAAGTGCTGCAATCACACATCCCTATCCCTAGGCAATGTATAAATTGTTGTTTCACTCAATTCAGAAATTAAAATCCCAATATCCCTATTGCGAATCCTAACCCTAACCCTCTTAAGAGAATGGCCAGTTCAATTAAGAATTATGCAGTGAATAGAAGAATGGAACAAAGCAACTATGATATTCTCATTAAAATCAATCAATACATAGAGGAATTCTTCATAGGTTCATGGCTCAACCACAATACAGAAATTAGCCAAGCATACTCAGAGTTAATAATACTTTCATGACTAACATACCAGAAGAAAAGAAAGGACTACACAGAGTGTTATTCTGCAGACTTCCAATCTTCTCCCAAGGTGCTTCAATGGCTTCTTCCTTAGCAATCTCTCTAGAACTCCAGTCAAAAAGCCCCTTCTTTGTGACCCAAAGGCTTCCTTTTATGCCCCAAAGCGTCCTAGGTCTAATTCTAGTAACCAAGCACTATTCCCTCCATTGAATCAATTTAAATCTTTTTAATTTGGGAAGCAGCGAGCTTCTCACGCGATTTGCGTGAAGTCCCACGCTAATCGCATGAGTTGGTCGAGTTGAATGGGCTGCTCTGGTCTTCTGGCGCTGATCGCGTGGATGTTCACGCTAATCGCGTGACATGTTCGAACTTAATGCTTGAATTTGATAGAATGGCGCGACTCGCGTGGGTTATGGCGCTGATCGCGTGAGTCATTTGAACTGAGGGACTGTGTTTAATCATCTGACGCTGATTGCGTGAGTGTTGGTGCGACTCGCGTGGGAGTTTCGAGAGCATTGGCTTGTTCTTTTTAGCTTCTTTTCCTCTCTCGTTGGTTCCTAAATGATAAAATAACTCATAAACTTAATAAATATGCAATTTAAGTAATAATTCACTAATTCCTAAACTAATTTACTAATTCTTAAACAATTTATTAATTAATTAAGCCTAAAAACTACTATATGCTAGAAGCATATCAAATAATTCCCAGATTTATATATTGTTGTCCTCAGCAATAAACAGATTTTCTATTTGGAAAGCAAGTTCAACAATCAGGCGTAAATTCACAATTAACATTCTTAGAATCACAATGCTAAGTATACTCAATTTCAAAATCAAAATTTCAATGACACTTTCAATTCCATCAACTGCAGGAGTTTCACTTGAGTCTTCCTTACCAAGATGTGTGTATTTCACTCATCACTCAAGTGTATAAGGTTTATTATACTCACTCAATCCATCACAGTGATAGCACTACCATAAGCTTGATCATATTCTCGAGTTCCTGAAATTAAGAAACATGAATGCATGCATAACTGATCAAAAGGTCTTTATAAGGTTATAACTTGGCCTGGCTTAAGGGTGGGAATATTTCTGGATAGTGACTAACATTAAGATTGGATTTTTGTTAGAATTAGCCAATTCCACTTAGCAGTAACTATATTTTTTTCTTTATATTCTTTTATTTTTCCTCTGCAAAACACTTATGATAAGAGGAGTAGTGCAGTGAATAATTATGTTTAGATCCACCAGCTGGTATTTCAGACTTGTTACTTTCCACTGGATTCTTCACTAGATTTGGATTTTGCCAGTTCTGTTTTGTTGGCATTTTCACTTTTCTACCAGAATTATCTTCTTGGGTAACTTTGTCTTTTCTCTTACCTTTCCTTCCTTCCCTGTCATTCCATGGTCTTGCTCTAATTCTTTCTTTTCCAATCTCAGGTAGGGTGGTCAAGGATTATGTTTCAAAAATTCAGGTGTATGAATGAAAAGGTTTAGGCTCAAAAGAGGTGACAATGGAAAATTGAAGGTGAGTCAATTTGGCCCTGGCTTAAAAGAAGAAATTGCCTTAATCATATCAGGTTATACATGCATCCAGAGAAACAAATCAACTTCTAGAGTACTTACCAATGTGAGGCCTCTCTTGAAAAGAAATTTTGTACTGTATGGCTTAATCCTCACGGGTTATGGACTCAAGTTCGCCTCTGTCAACTTCATATCAAGCGTCATTTCAACTTTAACATGAATACCAATATACAAATAATCGTAATTCAATCATGCTTCATGCAAGTAATGCCATATTTCATTTCACGCAAGCTTCCTAACAGAAAATTCTAGTTCATTACCGAATTCACAATTTGTCATCTGAGATATATAAAATAAGCTTCCGCATGTTTTATTCAAAATTTTAAATTCTTATAATTTAAGAAGAATATATCAATTTCTGTTTAGACTTCTTTGTTTTTTTTTTTACTTGAATGTGATTCGTCAAATAAATATTGCGTAGGCGCCCATTCCCAGATTTAGAAAATTGCTGTCTCCAGCAACAACTAACAAGGATCGTGTGCTCACTCACATAATTATTTGAAGAATCGCAACTAAAATGAAATATTGACATCCACAGCAATTTATTTATGCATCAAAATCACAAATGTATATAAATGGATAAGTGTATACTTTAATCATGTAAATGGAAAAAGGAAACAAAGATAGAAATAACAAAGAAATCACAAATAATCCTGTAGTCACTCCTCGGCTGCTGGTGTAATGTCCTCAGTAGCCTGAGATGCTGCTGGCTCTGCAGGGCTGGGTGAAACCGGAGGGGTCTGAGTAGCTAGTGGTGGTGTGGAAGCCACAGGTGGTTGAGAAGAAGATGGAGCAGCCGGGGTGAAATGGTACTGGTATGAGGAGAAGTCGATGCCTCGCTCTCTGCACAAGTCCTCTGTCAGCCGGACGTGATACTCTAGTAATCGAGTCTGATGCTCCATCATCGCTCTCAGCGAAGGCTGATGCTGGAAATCATCCTCTGGAATGAACAGCGGCTGTGTGGACTGCTGAGACATCGGAGTGGGGGTGGATCCTGCTGGGCAGGGACATCTGGGACTGGGGCAGGAGCTGGAGGAGACTGAGGTACTGGTGCTCCACGAGGACTGCGATCTGCTAGTTCCTCTGGAGTGAGCTTCGAAGCTCGGAGCAGCTGCTCCTGTGCCGTGCTCTCCATCGCATCAGTGTAAGTCTTGCTGGTCATGATGGAGGTTGTCCGCAGATCCATGGGCTCGTCGTCTGGGATTGGAACCCCAGCACGATCGCAAAGGTGAAGAATAAGGGAGGGGTGAGCGAGCCAGGACTTACTACTGGCGTCCTGAATCATGTGGAGAATCCTTTTAGAAAGGATGTAGGAGATATCGAGGTTCTCCTCTCCACGTAGTACATATAAGAGAGCTGCTCGCTCGAGGTTCACATCAGTCATATCCGTAGAAGGGATGACTGTGTGGTTAATAAAAATGTGCCAGAAAGCTGCATCGCCAACTAAATCGTGTTTCCTCAGCTTTTCTGGCACATAGTCTAGGTTTGGCTTGGTCTTCCAAGCCGTGTATCGCCCCGTGATCCCAAGTCGGATCTGATCAGCTAGCTGGGGCATCTCGTCCCGGTACAGCTTTGTGAATATGTCGGGCTGCATGCGAAGGAAAAGGTGGCTAAACTCGCAGTGAGAGAATAGGTAATTGGCGGTGTCCAGGAATTTCTCTATGGTCTCATTATCAAATGAGACCTGGACACCCCTAACCCAGCTGACCTTCCTCTCAGATACCGTCGTTGGGTCGACGTTGGCCAAAAACTCCTTCAGGATGGTGCTGGAGCTTGGCTCGGCGAAACTCACTAGGCGCTCCCATTGCCTTCTCGTGATGACCACTCTGACTGGGAGTCCTCTGGGAGTGCTTCCCACATGATCCGCTTCTCTGGAATGACTTTCTTGGGTAAAAACCAAGAGTCAAACCACTCCTGGCACTCAGCGGATCGGAAGCGGGCCTCATCATAGGAAGCAACCTGAGCCCTCTTACTGCTTGAGGACTCATGTGCCTTCCTCTTCCTCTTCGCTATCTGCTTGCCCTGAAAATCAGAAAAATGTCCAAGATACGTTTATAATGAGTTCTAATGATTCTAATTCCCAGATTTAGTCTCCATAAGTCATTGGTATATCAATCAGAGCAGACAATTCAAGGGTAATATGGAATTAATTTAATTTGGATCCAATCAATAATGCTTAGCTAGAATGCAGAAAGACAATATCAAGCATGGGATTCAAGCAAAGGTGGGACAATACTAAGTTGTTCATAATGCGGATCATTTGACTGCACAACACTAATATTTAGCAGCAGAGTAGTTGTTTCAGTTTCACTAGTTCATGGTTAGTATTCCAAGTCAATGTGCAAATAGTATAGGCATTCTAGATTGAGCACAAATTCCCAGATTTGATTTCTCAAACCAACAAAACACAATCACTAAGTTAAATGAACAATCCCGATTCAATATTCACCAAGCATGGGTTTAGTTCAATCAGATTTAGAATACTCAATATGCAATCAATTCCAAAATTTTGCTTTAAGCATACAAGCATCAAAGATCATGTCAAGCAATCCCAATTAAGTGACTTAGCAAACTAGTCATGCAATCAGCATATTCACAATACTCACATGTGGTGTATTCGCAGTCAAATGATTAAGATTTGTGTGAGTTAATTTGACAATATCAAGCATCTAATCTTGACCACAACTCACTCAAACTATACCAATTAGGCACATGAGAACTTAACACAATGTTCTCTCATGACAGCATATTAGGTTAGTGACACAAAATCAGGATTTGCACTGGTATCCTAAGCACTGTTCAATTAGGTATAGGAAGCTTATCAATTCAGAAACTCCCAGATTTAACTTAAATAACATCTCTGAATTATTGGTCTCAATTGCCTGAGTTCTTTGGTCAAGTTCATGTGGACAACTATTAATCACTAATGGGAGGTTGTCCACTCAATTACCAACAATATGAGTCATAAACTTAGGAGGAAAGCAGTATCACACAATTGAATATTCAACATGCACATAAAGCTTAAGTCAATTTGGGTTTCCCTATTCAAGTTCAAACCATAACTATTCACATTTTCAATTCAATCAAGTATGAGTTGCATGTCAAGCCAAGGTATCATCCTATGTGATTGACTAAACCCACATTATTTTGCTACCATTTACAACACAATAGCAGAGTATCAAACAATATCAGCAGAATTCATCAAGTTAAGGCAAATAATGGCACTAAGCACCACATATGACCAAGCATTTCTATGCACAACATACCAAACCCTAATTCAAGCAAACAATGGCATAACAATAATATGTCAACTACTGAAGCATAGCCTAGCTTTCAATTTCAGAATTCAATTCAAAATGGTTTGTGCATTCTGGTGCGACTCGCGCCATGTCTCACGCGAATCGCGTGAAGTCGCGATTCTTCCATGGATGCTCTGCAATTGAGTTTTCCACATTCAACTAGGGTGCCTTCTATGTTCAATGTACATTCATGGGATAGGGAAACTAACCTTTTCGCCAGCCATGGATGCGAATGAGAGTTAAGAGGATAGGAATGCTTCAAGGAACTCCAAGCTTCTCACGAATGAGAGATTTGGGATGAAGGATTTGGGGGGAAAGAACCCTAGACTGAGGTTGAAGGTTGGTATAGGCTGAGGGTTGAACGGAAATTGGGTGATTGTAGGAGGGTTAGTAGGGATTGGGAGAAGAATTAGGAGTGAGGCGTTTTTGCTTCTGAATGCCTTATTTAAAAACTGAACTGTTGCACCCACGCGGATCGCGCCACATGCGGCGCTAATCGCGTGGGTTTAAATGAAACAGGAAAATGGGCTCGAACTCATGGCGCGAGTAGCGTCATGTTTCACGCGGATCGCGTGAAATGATGCAGAAGAGTCACTGGTTTTGGTCAACTGGCGCGGTTCGCGCCACATCTCACGCGGTTAGCATGACAACTTAAATTAAGACCCCCAGTTTCGACTAGATGGTGCGAGTAGCACGGGAACTCACGTGATTAGTGTGAGATGACCCAAAAATGAACTTCAAGTTCGAATGGATGACGCGATTCACGTCACTATTCACACGATTAGCGTGAAATCTTCAAGTCTATTGCCTGAGTTCGAATGACTGACGCGATTCGCGTGGTAGTTCACGCTATCAGCGTCATCAATGGAGTGATGACCTTTGAGTTTGCCCAGGTGGCGCAGTTAGCACGAGATGTCACGCGATCAGCGTGACAATCTGTAAATTGGCTAGGTTGATTCAAATAAGTGGCGCGATTCACGCCATAATCCACGCGATTAGAGTGAGTTATTCGAATGCTCTTAAATTCTTTTTAGCTGCTTTTTGCCAACTTAAAATTCTTAAGTAAACTAATTATGCACCTATGAACACTTAAATCTAAACATTAACCAATTAAATCAA
The DNA here is from genome assembly GCA_013407115.1 of Glycine latifolia. Lineage (NCBI taxonomy): Eukaryota > Viridiplantae > Streptophyta > Magnoliopsida > Fabales > Fabaceae > Glycine > Glycine latifolia. The sequence continues at coordinate 115,517 of QARZ01040959.1, forward strand.
AAATAACTACGTATACTTAGGTATCAACTACTAACTGAATTAAAGGTATGCAGAATTTGAAAATAACAACATGAAATGCTTGGATTGCCTTCCAAGTAGCGCTTGTTTAACGTTGTGAGCTTGACGGAAATTTGTTACTCATCTAATGTACTTAGTGGAACAGAAACTGCATTCCTATCCACTTCGCCTCCAAAATAAGGCTTCAATCTACACCCATTCACTTTGAATGGCCTATCATTTTCTAGAGGAGAAATCTCCACTGTACCATAGGGATAAACCTTACACACTAAGAATGGACCAGACCATCGAGATTTTAACTTACCTGGAAAAAGTCTCAGGCGAGAATTATAAAGCAAAACCTGTTGTCCCGGTTCAAATTCTTTTAGACGAATCTTGTTGTCATGCCATTTCTTTGTTTTCTCTTTGTAAATCTTACCATTCTCATATGCAGCTATCCTGAAATCATCTAACTCATTTAATTGCAACAAACGTTTCTCATTAGATTTAGAGAGTTCAAAGTTCAAGAATTTAGTTGCCCACAATGCTTTATGTTCTAACTCAATTGGAAGATGGCAAGACTTACCGTACACAAGTTGAAATGGAGACATACCTATGGGTGTCTTAAATGCAGTTCGGTATGCCCACAATGCTTCATCAAGTTTCTTGGACCAATCTTTCCTGGAATTCCCAACAGTTTTTTCTAGAATTCTTTTGAGTTCACGGTTAGAAATTTCTACCTGTCCACTTGTTTGGGGGTGATATGGTGTGGCAACTCTGTGCTTGACTCCATACTTGGCAAGTAAGCTTTCAAAGTATTTGTTGCAGAAATGTGTTCCTCTATCACTGATTATTGCTCTCAGTACTCCAAAGCGTGTGAATATATTCTTTCGCAGGAACGAAAGCACCACTTTTGCATCATTGGTAGGTAAAGCCACAGCCTCAACCCACTTAGACACATAATCTACTGCAACCAGAATGTATTGATTGGAATATGATTTAGGGAAAGGTCCCATAAAATTAATTCCCCATACATCGAACAGTTCCATTTCTTGGATATTATTTAGCGGCATTTCATCCCTTCAAGAAATATTTCCCGTCCTTTGACAGCGATCACATTTCTCCACAAATTCTCTTGCATCTTTGAATAATGTTGGCCAATAATAACCACACTGCAAGACTTTTTGTGCTGTTCTATTTCCTCCGAAGTGTCCTCCATAATCGGAGGCGTGGCAATGCCAAAGGATTTTAGGTGCCTCGGACTCAGTTACGCATCTGGGAATTACCCCATCAGTGCATTGAAAATAAAGAAAAGGGTTGTCCCACAAATACCTCTTAGAATCATGGAGAAACTTCTTCTGCTGCCAGTTCAAATCTTCAGATATTACTCCCACAGCCTTGTAATTAGCCATGTCCGCAAACCATAGGCTGACTTGGATTGTCATCACTCCTTCATCAGGAAAAGATTCATTTATCTCTAGTTCCGGACTGTCTTGCAACTTTTTGTCTTGAATCCTTGACAAGTGGTCTGCAACCTTGTTTTCCACTCTGGCCTTGTCTTTAATTTCCAGATCGAATTCCTGAAACAAAAGCATCCAACGCAACAAACGTGGCTTTGCGTCTTGCTTATTCATTAAAAACTTTAAAGCTGCATGGTCAGTGTACACAATAACTTTAGAGCCAATCAAATAAGACCTAAATTTGTCTAAAGCATATACTACAGCTAGCATCTCTTTTTCAGTTGTGGCATAATTGACTTGTGCCTCATTCAAAATTTTACTAGCGTAATATATTACATGCAAGCGTTTTTCTTTCCTTTGTTCTAAAACAGCACCTATTGCATAGGCACTAGCATCACACATAAGTTCAAATGGTAAAGTCCAATCAGGAGCAATTAAAATAGGTGCAGTGGTAAGTTTCTTTTTCAGGATGTTAAATGCATCTAAACAAGCTTGGTCAAAACAAAATTATACTCCCTTTTCAGTCAATTTACTGAGAGGTTTCACAATTTTAGAGAAGTCCTGGATGAATCTCCTATAAAACCCTGCATGTCCTAGAAAACTTCTCACACCATTAACATTAATAGGGGGAGGTAATTTATCAATTACTAACAACTTAGCTCTATCAACCTCTATGCCCATCTCAGAAACTTTATGTCCTAGGACAATTCCTTCTCTTACCATGAAATGACATTTTTCCCAATTTAAAACTAAATTTGTCTCTTGACATCTTTTTAAAACCTTTGCTAAGTTATCTAAACATGAATTAAAACAAGAGCCAAAAACAGAAAAGTCATCCATGAATACTTCTAAACCTTTCTCAACCATGTCAGAAAAAATAGAAAGCATGCACCTTTGAAATGTTGCAGGCGCATTGCATAGTCCGAAAGGCATTCTTCTATATGCAAAGACTCCAAAGGGACAGGTGAAGGCTGTCTTCTCTTGATCCTCTGGTGCTACAGGAATTTGATTATATCCAGAATATCCATCTAAGAAACAATAGTAATCATGTCCGGCTAACCTTTCTAACATTTGGTCCATAAAGGGAAGTGGAAAATGGTCTTTGCGGGTTGCATCATTAAGTCTTCTATAATCTACACACATTCTCCAACCTGTGATTGTTTTTGTGGGGATCAAGTCATTATTGTCATTTTGAATGACTGTCATCCCACCCTTCTTGGGAACGGTTTGGACTGGGCTTACCCATGCGGTGTCTGAGATGGGGTAAATCATACCTGCATCTAGCAACTTAACCACTTCTTTTCTTACCACTTCTTTCATAGTGGGGTTAAGTCTCCTTTGTGGTTGCCTTACTGGTTTCATATCATCTTCCATAAGAATTTTATGAGTACAAAAGGAAGGATTAATACCTTTTAAATCGGATATGGACCAGCCTATAGCGGTTTTGTGTTCCTTGAGCACCTTCAGCAGTTGTTCTTCTTCATAAAACTCCAGCACTTTGTTGATAATAACTGGATATGTTTCTCCTTCACCTAGGAACACATACTTCAAGGTTTCTGGTAATTCTTTCAGCTCCACTTTTGGTGCTCCAACTGGGATGTCATCTTCTTTCTTTTCCAGCACCTCCATGGCTATTTCTAACTCTTCTTGTGTGGTTTCTTGGCTTCTAATCTCCAACACCTCTTCAAGTTCTTCTTCTTCTGTAATTTGACCTGCACTAATCACATTATCCAAAACATCTAGCCTAAAACAATCATGTTCATCAGATGGATTTTTCATAGCATCGAAAACATTAAACGTAATAGATTCATCATCCATCCTAAGTTCTAATTTACCTTTCTCTACATCTACTAAAGCTCTAGCAGTGGCTAAAAATGATCTACCTAAGAGAAGTGGTATCTCACTTTCACCATCCATATCCAAAACTATAAAATCTGCAGGGAATATAAATTTATCTACTTTTACCAAAACATCTTCAATCACTCCTGTGGGCTTTCTTAAAGAATGGTCTGCAAGTTGTAAAGAGACTCTTGTAGGTTTTAATTCAGTGATTCCCAAGGACCTGCAAACTGATAATGGCATCAAATTAATACTTGCTCCTAGGTCACATAAAGCTTTTCCTACATTGATGTTCCCTATTGCAATTGGAATGTTAAAACTGCCCGGGTCTTTGAGCTTTGGTGGCAGCTTTCTTTGTATTATGGCACTGCATTCTTCAGTAAGTGCAATAGCTTCACACTCCTGCAATTTATGTTTCCTAGACAGCAGTTCTTTCATAAATTTTGCATAATTTGGCATATTAGCTAAAACTTCAGCAAATGGAACGTTAATATGCAGTTTTTTAAACATTTCTAAGAACCTGGCAAACTGTTGCTTTTGTGTTTGTTGCTTGCTTTTCACCGGATAAGGTGGCTTCTCAAAGCGGGAGAAATCCCACACTTTCTTTGAAGGTGTAGCAATTTTCTCTTGCTCGCTTGAGGATGCTTCTACATCTTGTGCTGCCTCTTTTGAGGTGTTCTCCTCTTCAGCTTCTTTTTGACTTACCTGAGGAATTTCCGGAGACACAAGGGTCTTTCCACTCCTAGTAGTTATTGCTTTCGCATGTTCCCTAGGATTCACAATGGTGTCACTTGGAAACTGTCCTTGAGACCTTTCAGCTAATTGTTTTGCCAATTGCCCAATTTGATTTTCAAGATTTCTAATGGAGGCATCTTGGTTTTTATGATGAGCTCTAGTCTCATTAATAAAGGCATTGGTGGCCTGGATGTGCTCATTAGTTGTCTTGGACAGTTGTAACATGGCTTTTTCCAGCTCCGATGGTTCCTTGGGTGGGATAGGTGGAGGCTGCAAATAATTGTTAGATTTATAATCCAAACCACCACCTTGGAATCTCTTTTGGAAATTATTTCCCATGGCATTGTTTTGATTCCTCTGGAAGTTTTGTCGAGGCCTTTGATCATACCAAAGTCCATTCACCTGCACAGGGTCAGCTCCTACTAATATAGGACATTCATTAGATTCATGCTCACCTTGGCAATACTCACATGTGGTAGGTGGCATTCTGTTGGATGAAACTTGGGCTGTTGATACTTGTAATTTATCAATTTTTGCATTCAAATTGGCTAATTGTTGGGCCAATATTTTCTGTTCAGCCAACATTGCATCATTACTCCCTAGATGAATGACTTCCCTCTTGGGTTGAATCGGAGTGCGTTCATTTGCCTCACGGGCCAGATAGTCAATCAAGTCATATGTTTGAGCTGTAGTTTTTTATCTTATCGAACCACCAGCTGCAACATTAACAATAAGACGTGATTCAGGTATCATACCATTAAAGAAAATGCATACCTTTTTACCTACAGACGTGTTGTACTGTGGACACCTCCAAATCAGTTCTCGAAATCTATTCCATGCGGCACACAAAGTTTCTCTCTCATGTTGAGTAAAATTGGTGATCTCATTCACCAATCTATTATATTTATCCATTGAAAAATATTGAGCGAAAAACTTTGCAACTAATTCATCCCACGTGGTTATACTATTTGAGGTGTGTCTATCTAACCATCTAAGTGCTTTTCCTTTCACAACAAAAGGAAATAACCTCAATCTTATAGCATCATCCGACACCCCTTGGTGTCTAATAGTATCACATATTCTTAAAAACCTGTCTATGAAATCATGGGGATCTTCATTATCTTCCCCGCCAAACTGACTGCGCTCCACCAATGTAATCAATGAAGGATGAATATCAAAGTGATTTGCTTCTATTGGTGGTCTCACAATACTAGAGTTTGGTCTAGTGAACAATGGAGCCAGAATATCCTCCATTAGTTCGTCTTCCAGTCGTGGCTGATTGTTTCCTCGGTCAGCCATTAGTGATTCTATTTCAGAATTTGAATCACTCTCAGAGTTTTCTGCTTCTCTTTCTCTTTCTCTGGCTAGTCTCCTGTTTCTTCTAATAGTTCTTTCTATCTCAGGGTCGTACTGCAGACAATCAGGATTAACTATACCTCGCATAAACTAAGAAAAGCAGTTTAGTAACAAAAGAAATTCCAATCTCAAGATATAAAGTCAATATAAAATTGGCTATTGCAATCCCCGGCAACGGCGCCAAAAACTTGTTGCGCGATCGGCAAGTGTACCGTTCGTTTCAAGTAATAAAGTGAATAAGTAGAGTATCGTCTCCACAGGGATTGAATGCAATCTTATATAACTTAATGTCTTAGAATTTGGAAGACAAATAATAAGTTGGAAGAGTTGGTTGATTTGTAATTGAGTGCTGTAATTTAAATGACAGGAAATTAACCGGAATGTACGCGAATGTAATTTTACTGCAGTAGTGAGATATGATTGTAGTTAAGCACAATCCCCTATGATTCCTTCCTACTATGTTCGATTGATTATTAACTTGAACTAATCTTAATTACTCAGCTGGTGTGTTCTCTTATAATTAGCTAAACCCTAATCCCTCAGTAGTTTAACCCTTTGATGAAATTAAGAACCCTAATCCCTTAGTGATTCCCTCTTAACCAAGCATTAAGCAACACAACCTGAAAGTGCTGCAACCACACATCCCTATCCCTAGGCAATGTATAAATTGTTGTTTCACTCCATTCAGAAATTAAAATCCCAATATCCCTATTGTGAATCCTAACCCTAACCCTCTTAAGAGAATGGCCAGTTCAATTAAGAATTATGCAGTGAATAGCATAATGGAACAAAGCAACTATGATATTCTCATTAAAATCAATCAATACATAGAGTAATTCTTCATAGGTTCATGGCTCAACCCCAATACAGAAATTAGCCAAGCATACTCAGAGTTAACAATCCTTTCATGACTAACATACCAGAAGAAAAGAAAGGACTACACAGAGTGTTATTCTGCAGACTTCCAATCTTCTCCCAAGGTGCTTCAATGGCTTCTTCCTTAGCAATCTCTCTAGAACTCCAGTCAAAAAGCCCCTTCTTTGTGACCCAGAGGCTTCCTTTTATGCCCCAAAACGTCCTAGGTCTAATTCCAGTAACCAAGCACTATTCCCTCCACTGAATTAATTTAAATCTTTTTAATTTGGGAAGCAGCGAGCTTCTCACGCGATTCTCGTGAAGTCCCACGCCAATCGCGTGAGTTGGTCGAGTTGAATGGGCTGCTCTGGTCTTCTGGCGCTGATCGCGTGGATGTTCACGCTAATCGCGTGACATGTTCGAACTGAATGCTTGAATTTGATAGAATGGCGTGACTCGCGTGGGTTATGGCACTGATCGCGTAAGTCATTCGAACTGAGGGGCTGTGTTTAATCATCTGACGCTGATCGCGTGAGTGTTGGCGCGACTCGCGTGGGAGCTTTGAGAGCATTGGCTTGTTCTTTTTAGCTTCTTTTCCTCTCTCGTTGGTTCCTAAATGATAAAATAACTCAAAAACTTAATAAATATGCAATTTAAGTAATAATTCACTAATTCCTAAACTAATTTACTAATTCTTAAACAATTTATTAATTAATTAAGCCTAAAAACTACTATATGCTAGAAGCATATCACTTCCCTTTGTTGTTGTCTCCATAGGTGACAAATCCACCATCTTTAAGAGTCAAATTTGTGAGCATTGACATGTCACTGGTCATATGTCTAGAGCATCCACTGTCAAGATACCATAATGATGATCTTGCTCTTAGACACACCTGCAAAATTTAAATCATTTTACAAAGGAAGGTACCCAATGGAGGTTGGGTCCATAGAGGTTAGCTAGTTTCTTTTTCTTTGGCACCCAAATGCATTCTCCATTTGGCACATAGAATCTCCTAGCATAGCACCTATTAGATGTGTGACCTTTCTTCATACAATAGTTACAAGTTATAGCTCTTGATGCTCTTTCAAAATGAGTCATGTGATTAAACTTTGTTTTTGAAATAGCTTTTTGATATTTCTGTTTTGGAGGCACGGACTTGGTTTTTCCATAAGATTTTGATCCATGTTTGTAACCCAATCCAAAAGTATCTCCGGCATATTTTTGCACACTTAGCATTTAAGCTAAATTGCATTCTCCTTTATAAAGCCTTTTCAAAAGATCAACCAAGTAATTATTTTTTGAAAGCACTATCATATGTTTTTCACCTTGACTCTTTTTGAACTCATCAAACTCTTCTTGCAAAGCTTGTAATTTGTCAGCATTTGATGAAGAAGAAGCACATACACATCCATTCATTTTGTAGCTTGAAACAAGTTTTTCATTTTCTTCTTTCAAGTTACAAATTTCAGTTTGCATTTCTGCAAGTTTTGTGACATGCCATCTAAGATTTCCTTTTAGCTTATTATTGGATTTTGCAAGCTTTTGAGCCTCGTTTTGCATTTCATGGAAAGCATCAACAACTTGATCAAATTCAGAATTCACCTCTATTTCAGCACTTGAGAAATCATTATCTTCACTTATTGTGGAAGTGAAACATACATTTGCTTCTTCATTCTCACTTGATGATTCAGAAGTTGTTGACTTATTGTCTTCCCATGCTATATAGGCTTTCTTAGACTTTCCTTCTTTCTTTGTCTTTTTTTCACCTTGTTGCTTTTTCAAAAAGATAGAACATTCAGATTTAATGTGGCCAGGCTTACCACATTCAAAACGAATGAAGTTTGTGTTGTTGTTGTTGTCACTCCTTTTGTTGTTATTGTTGTTGAACTTTGTGAACTTTCTGTTCTTGTTTCTTCTCATAAACTTGCTGAATTTTTTGACAATTAGATTCATATTGTCATCATCATCTTTTTCACTTGAGTCTTCTTCCCTTTCTGATATGTTGTTAGCATATATAGTTTTTAGGTTAATTTTATTAGGAAAGTAGGAAGAATATAGTAAATAAATGCTAGAATAAGTATAAAATTCATTATTTTTATGTTTATCATTGATTTTAGGCTATTTTGATGTTTAGGACCAAGAAAAGCAAGAAAAGAAGCAAAATAATAGCCAACTGAATCTGAGATCTCGCGCTAACTGCGCCAAAAGTACTGGAGGTTCATGCTAGCCATGCCAATCTCGCGCTAGTCGCGCCAATCGCGCCAGAACTCGCGCGGATGTCACGGGATTTCTGAATTAGCTTAAAGATAACATAAAAGTGATGGGTTTTTAGGGTTTTATGACCTAGGTATAAATAGAATTTGAGTAGGACGCATTAGAAGGAATCAATAGATAGTTTAGAACAGAGGAAAAGAGGCAAGAGCAAAGGAGGAAAGAATCAAGGCTAAGGAGGAAGAAGAACAAGAAGGAGGCAGGATTGAAGGGTTTGTGGCTCTTCATACCTTAGTTTCTTTCTCTTTTTTGTTTGGCTAGTTCCTTTATAATTATGGTTTAGCCAAGAGCCAATGTGAACTCTGTGTTTATTGAATTGATTTTAATAAAGTTTCTTATAAGTGTTTTACTCTACTTTATTCTTCCTTTATTATATCTAATTAGAATTGATCAATCTATTAGATTACTTAGAGCTATAATTCACAATAGGAATATTGGGGTTTTAGTTTCTGAAAGCAGTAGAGTGACAGTTGCGATATTACCTAGGGATAGGGATAGAGAACTGCAGATTTATTATTATGCTAGCTTCAAGCTTAATCTAAAGGGAACTATTAAGGAATTAGAGTTCTTAAATTAGGTTGAAGGGTTAAATGACCGAGGAATCAGGGTTTAACTATATCAGTACAGCATACTACCTGAACAATTCTACTAAATGAAGTTAATTATCAATTCAATTAAATAAGAGGGAAAAGAGGTGATTGTGTTTAACCATAATTATTCTTAATTCTTGTGTAACATTCAATTTACATTGTTTTTAGCGTTCTTTTCTTAAATACAATTAAATCCAACCACAACCAAATTCTCTCAACATTATTATTCCTTTTCTAATATTAAGAATCATAAATTACAATTAATTTTAGTGCCTCAATCCTCGTGGGAACGATATTCTACTTATCATTTTATTACTTGAACGAGCGGTGCACTTGCCGTGTCGCAACACTTTCCACTTTTGAGGATGCAACTTTCAAGGCTATGCTTTTATGTTTTTTATCTGCATCTTCTGCATTGGTTAGTTGTGACATTTCAACTTCATACTCAAGAAGCTTACCAAAAAGCGCAGCCATGGACATTTTGGATAGATCTTTTGATTCTTTGATTGCTGTCACCTTTGGTTGCCAAGGTCTTGTGAGACACTTCAAGATTTTGATGTTCAACTCTTCAGCATCAAAAATCTTTCCAAGACCAAGAATATGATTTACTATGTGAGTGAATCTTGTTTGAAGCTGGGATATGTTTTCTGTGGAGTTCATCTTGAACATCTCATACTCATGGATTAAGGCATGCTTCCTTTATCTTCTTACTCCATCTGTACCTTCAAGAGTTATCTCCAACATCTCCCACATCTCTTTTTCACTTTTGCATCTAACAATTCTAAAGAATTCATCAGAAGAAAGTGCAGAAATAATCATGTTCTTAGCTTTGAAATCATATTGGACAACTCTCTTTTCAACATTTGTCATTTCATCCCATTCTTTGGCAATTATATCATTACCAATAGTTTTAATAGGAATCAAGGGACCTTTTTCTATTGCATTCCAAGCACCTGGGTCATTTGACTGAATGAAGATTTGAATTCTATTTTTCCAAAAACTAAAGTGCTTTCCTTCAAACATCGGAGGACGATTGAGAGAGGCACCCTCCTTGAAGGTAATTTGTGTGGTATTCATTTTCTTTTTAAAGAAAGATAGTGATCTTGAATAACACTCAAGAACATGCTCTTGATACCAATTGCAAAACAATAGGAATACCCACAATAACCAAGAGGGGGGGTGAATTGGTTTAAACTTGGTCTTTTAAAATTATTTAGTAAATTAGAGTTATAGGATCTTAATCACAATTAAACCAAGAATGCTTCAAATCAATCAAATCACTCAGCCCAAAATAATTTCTTCAAAAATAGAACTTGTTGAGTAATGAAAATAATACCAAGAATTAATGATCAAGATAACAAGTAGAGTTTAAGGAATGGAAAACCAACACAAGAATTTATACTGTTCACTTCCCAAGAGAAGCTACATCCAGTTCTTCTAATCAACACTAGATTAGAGTTCCACTATTATAAAATTTCAGTTCTTATAAGCTTTACAACAACCACTCTTTATCAACACTAGATAAAGAACAGAAATCTAAAACCCTATTAGATTCCTAATGATCAAGACATAGAGAACCCTTCTCTACTCTTCCCTCTAGAGAAACCCACTCTAGAAAAAGCTTAAAGAACCCTCTACAATAGTATCAAACAATCAAGAATACAAAAATGAAATTACAACAAGAGATAATGGAGAGAAACAACTTGATGATACAATGAATATGAATAAATATGGTTTACTAATCAGAGTTGAAATGCAGAAATCAATTCCAGAACTTTCTCTCCAAAACTTCTTTGAAAATCTTGCCCAAGAAATCTTTCAATACACTATGAAGATTAAAAAGGGGGACAAGAGCTTTGTTAACTCAAAAAATCCTTTCTAACTTTGAGAAGGCTTGTATATGCTAAGAAATATCGAAGTATGTAAGTAATTAGATCAGACAAGCCTTCAATCTATTTATAACCAATGTTTATAACAGAATGTAATCGATTAAAGTTCCAAGTAATCGATTACATTATCTTATGTAATCGATTAAATTGTCAAATAATCGATTAAAATGTTTTTAGCACATCCTGTGAACTGCAACGAGGAAATTCATCGATTAATCTGAGTCATAATTGATTAAAGCAGTCAGGTTCAGTTTTGCAACAAGCGTGAGTAATCGATTACGGATTGTGGTAATCGATTAAAGCAGTCATGCATATTTAATAATGAACTTAAGTAATTGATTACGATATCATGGTAATCGATTAAGACGATGAAACATGATTTTCATTTTGTACTATGTAATCGATTACGAGAAGCCTGAAATCAATTAAAATGTTCTTCATGGCTTTTCAAGAATTAAAACAGTAGCTGGCAATCGATTATATCATTGTGTAATCGATTAAAGTAGTGAGATTTCATTTTTCCAAAAACTTAACCATGAGAAATTAGTTTCTTTTAAAAACATGAATAGCTTTAATGCTTTACTGAAATCATGTATGTATGTTAATGATCATGTTCATGCAATGCAAGGATCATAAGATTTGTCTCTCATACACTTAACCAAGTTACAATTTCCTTGGCATGTGAAAAGATAAAATCTTTCTTCTATGGCACAAACTTCTTATTTACCTTCATCTTCTTCCTGCTCCCCCTATATCCAACAGTAGTCTAAATTAGTCAAAGTTTGAATACTCAAACCGACCTGGCCGGTCTAACCACACTTGGTGGCTAGACCGAATCGAGTATGTTGCGCGATTCAGCATGCTTTCAACTTGAAGTGACCCGATCTGGTCTGTGGTCGAACCGATGACCCGTCGACCCGGACCAGGTCATTTATCCTTTTTTCTCTGTGGAGTGTGAAACAACGTTGTTTTGATTTCTAGGTCTTTGATTTTAGAAACATGATCTATTGTCTTCTCGTTCTTGCTTCGTCACAGCTTCTAGGTTCCCCCCTCTCGCAACTTCTCTCAAGGCACCGTTGTCCATGCTCTGTCTTTCACGATCTGGCGTTCGTTGTCCCAAAGGTATAATTTTTTTCTAAATTTTATTTTCTTCTTCTCTAAACTGTATTTGCTTCTTCTCTCTTGTCAAAACAAAGACTTCTACATGTTTGTTTTAAGGCAAATTCGGATTTTGGTTTTTTCCATTTTATTCCTTCATATTTTTCCAATGTTTGTGATTGTATGTGTGCATGCATGTGTGGTTTGCCTTGCGTGTGAGAGAACTTAAGTTTGGGCTTGTGAGATAGTGTTGAGTTTGGTAGTGCGTGTGCCAAATGTGTATATAACTAGAAACATAATCACACCAAAAGAAGACTCCATCTTATAAGCTGACTCTTAAGTCAAATGACCAAAGCATGAACAATAAATAACAGCATGCACGTAGATGTAATGTCTCACTACTGTAACGACCCGCCTCGTCGCTACTGTATCACTAACTCTTAATTACTCTAATAACATATTTTAATGAAAATCCCTTATAATTGATTATGAAAATGGTAGTAAGTTTTTCGCAAATAAATATTCATCACCATGAAGCAAATACGTAGATAAAAGTGCATTTAAACATCACAATTCATTCACATGTAAAAACATAATTTAGTTGTATTTACAAGTATCCACATCTGAAATGTACAAGTTCTTCAAAAGAAAACAAGAGACTAATCTATGGAAGAGTTGATTATCAAAACACAACTCTTTTCCAAAATCTGATCCATTGTCATCACAATGGCTCGATGGCTCCAACCAAAAGGAGATCTTCCTCCAAGTCACCTAATGCTATCCATCTGCTCACACGAATGAAGGTTTGCGATCATCACAGATACCAATCTACATTGTACAAACAAAGCAAAGGTGAGTTTATCATGTAAAAACAACAAGTAATAAATAACAGTAGTTAGAGAAGGCAATCCAAAACATCACAATATCATCACAACACCCAATCATTTCATCACGCAACAAACAAGGACAATCATCCAAATGCATCCCACAGTCAACCTATAATGCTTAGAATGATGCATGCTCCTGACTCATCTCTCAGCATGCAATGTGGTACCATCCCGAAAATAGTCCAACACAGGGAGATGATGCAGCAGGATGTCAGGGTCACTCTGTCGTGCACAGGCTGTTCCCCCCCCTCTGGTGATCAGCCATGGTCTCAGTAAAGGAGTTCCAAACAGTTGTGCCCCCCAGTACCTCCGTACTCTTCAGCAAATCATCCTATTTCCGTAAAACAAATGAAGTATGTCACATGGGTATCATCAATGCATGACTCGACCAGGAACAAATCCTTCCTCGCAAGGGTGATCTGCCATGCACCCCCCATGTACATACATACCGCCCCAACATTGGCTCGTCGATGCAATGACCATGGCTAGGAACAAATCATTCCTCGTAAGGGTAACCAACTGATCATTGCACCATCTGGTATATGCATAGCATACAACCACAACATCATCAATATTATCACCTCATATACCAACCTTCACTATTCCAACATTATCATATACAATCATTACTTACACATCAATCGTAAACACAATGTAAACTAGTGAGCCAAGATGGTTCACTAACTAGGCAGCACTAGTTAAAAAGAATAAACTGAGCCTGGGAGCACTAGCTCGGTAACTCTAAAGAAAGAAACGAGCTCAGCAGCTCTAAATAGAAGAAACGAGCTAAGGAAAGGAATCTGGTCGCTCTAAAGAAAAGTAGACGAGCTCAACAGCTCTAAAGAGAAGAAACAAGCCCGGGAAAGGAACCCGGTCACTCAAAATAATGGGAAACAAGCTCAACATCTCTAAAGAGAAGAAACGAGCCCAGGAAAGGAACCCGGTCACTCTAAAGAAGGGGAAACGAGCTCCACAACTCTAAAGAGAAGAAACGAGCTTGGGAAAGGAACCCAGTCGCTATAAAGAATAAGAGACGAGCTCAACAGCTTTAAAGAGAAGAAACGAGCCTGGAAAAGGAACCCGATCACTCTATAGAAGCAGAAACGAGCTCCACAACTCTAAAGAGGAGAAACGAGCCTGAGAAAGGAACCTATTCGCACTAAAGAAAAGGAGACGAGCTCAACAGCTCTAAAGAGAATAAATGAGCCCGGGAAAGGAACCCGGTCACTCTAAAGAAGGGGAAAGGAGCTTAACATCTCTAAAGAGAAGAAACGAGCTCAGGAAAGGAACCTGGTCGCTCTAAAGAAAAGGAAACAAGCTCAACAACTCTAAAGAGAAGAAACGAGCCTGGGAAAGGAACCCGGTCACTCTAAAGAAGGGGAAACGAGCTCCACATCTCTAAAGAGAAGAAACGAGCCCGGGAAAGGAACCCGATCGCTCTAAAGAAGGGGAAACTAGCTCAACATCTTTAAAGAGAAGAAACGAGACCGAGAAAGGAACCCGGTCACTCTAAAGAAAAGGAGACGAGCTCTACAGCTCTAAAGAGAAGAAACGAGCCCGGGAAAGGAACCCGATCGCTCTAAAGAAAAGGAGACGAGCTCAGCAGCTCTAAAGAGAAGAAACGAGCCTGGGAAAGGAACCTGGTCACTCTAAAGAAGGGGAAATGAGTTCCACAGCTCTAAAGAGAAAAAGCGAGCCCGGGAAAGGAACTCGGTCGCTCTAAAGAAGGGGAAATGAGCTCAACATCTCTAAAGAGTGTTAGATTCAAGTGTTTGAAGAATCAGAAGAAGTATTACAAGAAGTGTTTTGATATTTGATTCATGCTTTGTAATTTTTAGTTTGT
>QARZ01040959.1:140337-167723 GCA_013407115.1 Glycine latifolia
TTGGTTTATTAGATTAGATATTCATTGTATTTTCAAAGAGAAGAAATGAGTCCAGTAGCACTAACACGGTAGCCTTCATCTCCACAAACACACCATTAAAAAGGTGTTTTGGGAGTTCACAGCAACAGACATCAACTTCACGGACGGGGGATTCTTACAACATCAATATCTTTACACAAAACATCATCAATGATAACATTCTGTATCCCATTCATTAAAAGACATAGATTTTCTTGAAAACCAGCACACAATAGAGACATGCAGTTATCTTCATAGTTGGACTCCCTGGCCCCCAACTATGTTATCTAAAACTGATTATCAACATAATAAACTCCCCTTACCTAACCAGGAGTCCTTCTATTACAGTCTAGTGATGTTATAACACTATCCTTTGAAGCATGAGCTTGTCCGAACACAGCGCTCTTAAGGAAGCCAAGAAAAGAAAGTTTGGGGCTCCATTCTCGTTTGAACATCAAGAAGGATTTTCGAAGACTTCTGCTCCGGTCATGAGGTTCCTCTTGGCGTAGGGGTTCCATGGCAAGCTACGATGGTCCTTGGTCATTCAGAGTGGTTGAAGGGAGTGGTTTTAGGGTGTGGAAAGTTAGAGAGAAAAGCGCAAAAGAAGAAAGAACACGCTTCCGCTGTGCCACTTTAATACTTATATATAGATGACTTGACAAGCTCACTTAGCGTGTTCGTACAACAACCACAGACCAAACAAAGTTGACTTAACCTAACATTCACCAATCACTCATACGAAGAAAAAAGCCAAACAAAATAGCAAATTATGAAGTAAATTAAACAATCAAACAACATAACACACGTCAAACATCTATCTCAGAAACTCGAATTTTCAGGGTGTTACAACTACAAAATTGGAGTCACTGTATGAAGCCTTTTTTCACCATGCTTGTACTTTCATGGCTTCGGCTGTAATTGTAAATGACAAAAAGGGTATTAACTATAGACTATAATTAATAGTTTTTAATCCATTGTTCAAAGAGATGCAATGCCAATTTCTAATGGTCATGCTTCAAACTTCATTCTATATTATCTAATGCCAGCCACAACCATAAGCAGTTAAAATAGAGTTTATTGAAAATGGAGTGCTACTAAAACTCTTTACTGTTGGTTAAAATAGTTAGTTGTGTTTAAACTATTGAAATAAAATTACTTTGTGCTGCATTAGTTGTGAAGATTGGAGCATTAGAAATTTCAATGCTCATATTTGTTCTTAAGCTAAAACATTATGTACTGTAACAATCTTGCCTTTTATTCTAAAAGCATGTAACAATTAAGGCCCTTTTTTAGATTAAAGATTGCAAAGAAAAACTGTTCCAAATTTAATTATTTGATGAGTATGTAAAACTATAGTGTTCTTGATAATCTAGAGGTTTTCAACTATCTAAGCAGAACTTAAGGGCCATCAAAATTATTTTACCTTGGCTTTGGTTAGAAAAAAAATTACAAACTAAATGTCATTTATAAGCAGTTGATGAGTAGTATATACATGTTAGAATTATAAGCATTTGATGGTATTATTCAATTAGTCTTAATGGAGGTCCCTCACAAGCTCAAGGCCAAGGAGGAGAACTTGAAGAGCTTTCTTTGGTTAGTTTTAGTAACCCATGACAAGAGTTAGAACTCAAGCCCTTCAAGAGTACATCAAAGTTAATTTGCACCTCTCAAGTTGAATTTAATTCTAGCACTTATAGTGGCAATTGCTTAATAAGTGTAGGTGCACTTGTATGTGATTTTTAGCACCTATGTAAACTTGTAAGAACTGTAGTTTGGAACCTTAATTCCTAGCTTAGGTGGCGCGGAAGTGGATGGAAATTCAAATTGTGCCACATAAGCAAGGCATGGAACATGTGACTTCACATGAAGCACATGCTCCACGTGGCTGACTCAGCCATGAGTCATCATGTGAATAGCTTGCACCTCAAGCTTCATTTCATTTGTCATTTCATTCCACTTGCATTTAGCTTACATTTTTATCTTAGGTAGCTTGCAACACAAGCTTTAGGACCATGGCTATATAAGGCCAGCTCAAACAAATTGTACACACTTTTGGCAAAATCAATAAGAAATCTGAATTTTCTTGTGAGAGTTTCTCTCTTTGTTCTTGTGCAATAACTCCTTGGATCTTATCAATGGCCTCTCAAAGCTATTGTGGTGATTCTTCCTAGACTCATTGGAGAGCTTCTCCATGGCGTCATCCATCTCCATTCCTTGTCTACTTCCATCCTCCATTGCTTAATTCCTTGGGCCTCATTCACGCCACTCTTGCTCCAAATCTCGAGTAAGAGTTTGAGTTCTTGAAGATTGAGTTTCATTGCAAGGTAGGTTAGAGAAATCAATGTCTAAGGAGTTTAGGCATACATCAAGTCTCCAAAATTATTTTAAAAGAATTTCAACATGAGAATGTTCAACTTTCATGATAACATAATAATGAACGCTAATGGTCTGTAGCTTGTCAAAAGAGTTGTCTTAAAAATATGATTGGACTTCCATATTTTAGAGTGTTCATATACTTTTGTATTGATGATTTTGTTTGTTAAAATTTTAAAAAATAAGTAAATTTATCCATAAAAATGATATATTCATAAAAAAAATGTCTAAATTTATTAAGTGTTTAATTGTATCATACATGGAATTTTGTGAAACACCAATATCCCAAGAAGCATCTACTCAAAATTCAAGGCCTAATATTAGAGGGAAGACTGACATAGCTTGGGCATATTGTAAGCTCATTCAAGAGGGTGACAACATTGCTATGATGTGTATTTATTGTGATAAAATTGTTAGGGGAGGTGGAATTGATAGATTAAAGAATCACTTGGCTGGTGAAAGGGGTCAAGTTTTATTCACCTAGTGAAGACAATAAGAGCAAGAATAAGAAGAGAGGAATTGATGAAGAACATGATTTTTATTCACCTAGTGAAGAAGGTGGTGAAGTGCCAATAGAAGTGGAACAACAAAGTGAACAAACACAAAGGACAATTGAAAAAGTGAAGACATGTGGTTGCATTGAGAATTATTTTCAGCCTAGAACCACTCCTGGATCTCAAACTATCTTGAAAAATGTGTTGCAAAATAAACAAGTGATATGAAGGTGTGACCTTGTTATTGCTAAATGGTTCATTGATGCATCTATTCCATTTAATGCAGCTAATTCAGCTTATTTTCAGCCTATGATTGATGCTCTTTGTGGCATGAGTCTAGGATACAAGGCTCCAAGTATGCATTGTCTTCGTGATGATTTATTAAATAGTTGGGTTGATGGTGTGCATAAGCTTATGGATGATTATCGTTCCATTTGAAAAAAAAACTGGTTGTACTCTTATGGCAAATGGGTGGACTGATAAGAAAAGGAGAATTCTTATCAAATTTTCGGTTTATTGTCCTAAAGGAACTATTTTTCTAAAATTTGTTTATGTCTCCCATGCTTCTAAATCAGATGACTCATTGTTTAAGCTTTTTAAGGATGTCGTGTTACGTGTTGGTCCTGAAAATGTAGCTCACATAGTAACTGACAATGTTGCCAATTATGTTGTTGTTGGTAGGTTATTGGAAAAAGAGTTTCCTAAATTGTTTTGGTCTTCTTGTGCAACACATTGCATCAATTTTATGTTGCAAGACATGGGAAAATTGGAGGAAGTTAGTGAAGCTGTGTCACATGCCTAAAAAATTACTAAACATATTTATAATCATTGTTATGCTTTGTTTTTTATGAGAAAGTATACACATGGAAGGGAAATACTTTGTCTTGCTCCTACTTGCTTTGCCACTATTTCATTGCTTTGCAGAGTATTTTGGCTCAAAAAGATGCATTAAGAGTCATGGTAACATTTAAAGACAGGACAAGCTTAACTTGTAACATCCCAAAAATTTAAATATGTCACTTAGAGATAAAAAGAGAAATTACAAAAATGTTTGAAAAAGATTGACCATATTACCCTTTCCTCGAAGAGGAAATTACCAAAATACCCTTAAGATGAAAATTACCAAAATACCCTTAGATATTTTGGTTGGATATTTTGAAGTGAAAATTTCAATAATACCCTGAAATGAGTAACAAATTACCAAAATACCCTTGAGTTTAAATTACCAACATACCCTTGGATATTTTACCTTAGATATTTTTGTAGAAGCTTGAAGAGAAAATTACATAAATGCCCTAGGATCGAAAATTACCAAATTACCCTTAGTAACAAATAAAAATCACAAGAAAACTAGGAGTACCTAGACTGACTGAAAATTTATGATTGGTATCTAAAACTATCACATGATGAACACCTATGATCGTAGTGTAATACAAGAAGGAAAGAATAGAATTTTATATCTCCCTCTGTGCTTAACCAAACGAGGTGTTTGACCACTCATTTTAAAGCTTAGAATGTCCTCTATGTTATTCTAAAATATAGGACCAAATTGAGCAATGAAATTATGCCTACAATTTAATTAAACATAAGCTGTCCAATACGGTGCATACTCAAAAATAGTTTCTGCCACCCGAATTGAGAAATATATTTCTCTCTCATTTATTATTCAAATTAGGTGTATGATATATGGAATTAAAGATCTAGATGTCTAATACAACATATAAAAATTTCAGATAAATCTAGAGTTTGTACTGCCTGTAATAACAAAAATACTAAGAGACGTCATTATCCTAAGTTGAATTCGCTAGCAGTTTTGGAAGTCTAGAATAAAAATGCTATATCTTGAGTTTTATATCTCCAAATAGGGCATGTGATACCTTGTTAGAAATCTTAGGAAGTCTTGTTTAACATACTGAAAGATGAGAATTTTTGGACTAGCAGATTCGTACAGAATAAACAATGAGTGAACCTCATCCGATTAAGTGTTTCTAGCCTTTTGGACCTTTTGGATTGGGCACAACTTTTAACTCTTGGATTTTGGCCCAAGGAATCAAATCTTCAGCTTAAATTTGGACTATTCAGAAGTGGATTTACGCGCAACAGCCATAGTATAGGCATAGCTAAGTGTACTAATAGAAAGAAAAGTTTGGTAAACCAAAGTCAATGGGGATAAGCTTTTTGAACCAACCTTTCTAGGTGGCCTTCAAGTTGGAAAGCAAGCATTAAATGAGGGAATCTTGCAAATAAAGATCTAGTTTCAGCCAAGACATAAGCACCAATTAGATTGTGTTTCATGTCCAAGCCTTTCCACATGGCATAAAATCAAGCTTAGGAAAGCATTGCTTTTAGAAAATACACACCAAATTGAAGGTGCAACTGCTAGTATATATGTACAGCCGTGGGTTTGTATGCCTTAGGTGAATCAATAAACAAAAATCAAGCTTTAGGAAGCCTTTCCACGTGCACATATGCCATTAATGAAGGGAATAGTGGTAATGATGATTAGATAAGGAAAATCTACATATTTTCTTAGTCTATAATGACTTAGTCAACCTAGAACTTAATTAACTACTAACTAAGTTTCTTTCTAACAAATTCCTTTCCATCCTAACTAAATCAATTAGTATAAATAGATTATAACACCCCAAAATTCTGCACGTAAGGCCAGCACCCAAGACTCAGCCAAAATGTTTTCCTTTGCATTTTATTTTGTTCACTTCCTCACTTCCTACCTCCTTTGTTGCTCCTAACCGTGACATCTTCTACCACCTCACCTATCAGCCATTTTCTTCTTCAAGGCTTCATTCCCTAGAGGATTTTCCAAGGAAGACAGCCCTTATTTCATTCCATTTCAAAAATCAAATCCACTTGAGGTAGGCTAGGCTTCAATCTCTACTTAAGAATTTGTTTGGATTAACCTATATGCTTAAATGGGCAGATTTATAGTTATTATTTAGGCTGGAATTTCATGTCATTTGAAGGTATTTTATGATGAAAAACTGTTGTTTTAAAACCATAGGATAGGTGATGATTTATAGGTTGAACTATTAGTGATGTTTGGAATTATATTTGATGATCTTTGGAAGTGATTTTGATGATGTTAGGGATGTTTGTTCATATTTTTTATGGGACTGTTTTGAATTAATTTTTAGAAGTAGAGGTTGAATGGTATGTAGGTAAATGGTTCAAATACTTGAAAATCTTGTTGTTATGATGTTCTTGAAAAGTGTTTTTGTATGATGATGAAATCTTGATGTTTTGTGATATAATTGCATGACATGAGTTATGTAGCTTTGCGTGTCATTTTGCATGTCATGTGCATTAAGAAAGATAAAAAGATAAGACCTGAAGGATGATACAATTAAGCTGAGCAGAACCCTGATAGTGCCTAAAGGGTGATACGGTTAAGCCGAGCACAACCCTGAGGGAAAGACTAAAGAAAGATAATACCTGAAGGGTGATACAGTTAAGCTGAGCACGACCATGATGGTACCCAAAGGGTGATTCGGTTAAGCCGAGCACGACCCTGCGGGAAAGACATATTGACCCAAGGGTGATATAGTTAAGCTGAGCACGACCCTATGAGACCCCAAAGGGTGATACAATTAAGCTAAGCACGACCCTGCGGGAGCAATCTAAGTCTAGTAATGAGCTCATTGTCTAGTTTAGGGTATTAAAGAAGAGATTGATAAAGAAAAGCTATGCATTGTCATGATTAAATTATGTTTGCACTAATGATGAAGTATGAGATTATTTTAAGTGTTTGTGAATAAAATGAAACTACTTCGGGTTAATTAAAATCAATTATGATTGTTCACATGTTTTCTTAATAAATCGAAGTAGCTGGAATGAGGACGATGACACTGTATGATGAGTCATTTTTCACCTACTTGGAATTCTTTGGAATTCTCATTGTTTTAGTGTGTCCCGTGTCATTCCAGACAGGTAAATCGGGAGGAGCAGCTACAAATTGGGGACAAATTAGAAGATTTCTTTTAATGTTGCAGATTTGTAGTATTTTCCTATATGCTTTGTAGTATATGGACATTAATATTATTGTATGAAATATTAATTGCAAGTTATTACTAAATTTGTAATTTATTAAAGAGACCAAAAAGTCTCTACAGGCTCTATATAAGCGTAATTTTCATAACAGTTAAATTTCAAATATTGAGACAAGTTTTTCTTAATCGGATTTGGTTAAAAATTTTACGTTAGAAAAGTTAACATCTTCTAGTTACGTATTATGACCTAGGCATAATATAGTAATTGGAAGGGTGCTACACAACTTATGCCAAAGAAGCCAAGGAAAAAAATTTTGTGGACCAAGTCTAAAACTCTAGGTTTTGGAGTAAATGTGTTGATGTAGTAACACTGACTAAGCCACATGTACGTGTGTTGCGTATGGTTGATAATGAAGATAAATCTTCTATGGGTTTTCTTTATCAAGCCATGTATTAAGCTAGATAAAAGATGGTAAAGAGGTTTCGAAGAAATAAAACAAAAGTGGAGCCTTACCTGAAAATCTTCGATTATCATTGGGATTCACAACTTCACAAAAATCTCCATGTCGCAAATTATTGGTTAAATCTTGCTTATCGGTTTAATGAGGAAGAATTTCCACAACATATGACTACAACAACTGGTCTGTTGGATATCATTGAAAGATATGCTCATGAGGATAGTAATTGCGAACTAAGCTAACTAGTGATAAGAGAATTTATAGCAATGCTGAGTTGGATTTTAAAAGACAAGCTGCTTTGGATGAACAAAATAGAGTCATGCGAGGTAACTTTCATAACTTGTAAATTGTAATCTTTCTTAATATTTATTTATAAGTTGTGACTTTATTGTTATTAATTTATTTTGTGACATACAATATTTTAGATCAATGATGAGCATCTTATGGATGTGGGGTACCACATTTGCAAAAGTTAGTTATTCGTATTTTAAGTCAAACTTGCAGTGCTTCAGGCTGTGAGCGAAAATGGAATGTGTTTAAGCACAATCATTAAAAAAGAATAGGTTGGAGCATTAGAAACTTAATGATTTAGTCTATGTTCGTTACAACTTGAGGTTGCAAAATAGGTATTATTATATATTTTTTTCATTGTTTATCTTGTTATATTACATATTTGTACACGTGCTTAGGAAAAGAGACAACAAAGCTATGATCCTATTAATTTGGAAACACTTGTGATCATGTTGATTGGATAATGAAGGATTAACCACCATTCTTAACCAATGAGAAGGTGGATGCATTACGCAAAGACCTTACAAATATGACCATCAAACCACTTTCAAATGATATTGGTATATTTTAATCATATTATTATTTCAAATTTGTTTCATACTTTTTGTCCCTAAATGCTAATTTCTACTTTCTATCTATTTTTTTTTGTCATAAGTCATTTAAATTTGGATGATGATCTTGATGAAGTACAAGACAATCCCAAGGAAAACATGAATTTAAATAAAAACAATGTTGATCATGAAATTACAATAGGAGATTCCTTTGCGTTCTTTAATGAAGAATGAGGTCCTGAAAATGACAATGACTTAATTTATGTCCCTTAGCCATATAAAAAAGTTGAACTTGTTTAAGAACATATGTTGACTTGAACTTATTTAACTATCCATTTATGTTTGTAATCTTTGTTATTGTTTGTTTGAACTTGAACAATGATATCTTTTAATATTTTAATATCTATGTTATAAAATTATATTAATTGATCATACTATTTTTAAATATTTTAATACAAATATAAAAATTTTATATATTTTTATTACACACTGCATTATGCGAATTAACTAGTGACCTACATGTTCAATTAGTAACCCAATGACTCAACCGGATCAATTTCACTAGGTCGATTTTTTAAATTATGTAATTAATTATACTTTGCTTATCAAATAAGTGATCCTTCCTTTACTCTGCTACCAAACTCAGACGGTGGCCTCCTTTCCCTTCCTCCTCTCTGAAATTCCCCTGTTTTCACTTCAAGAAATTGTCACAAAAATGTCTCCAATGATTCTCCCAGAGGAACTCCTTGTGGAAATCTTGTCATGGGTTCCGGTGAAGGATCTCCTGCGGTTCAGGTGCGTCGCCAGGTGGCTGCGCGCCCTCATCTCCGATCCTAAATTCATCAAACTGCATCTTCCCCACATGTCCTCCAGAAACGCACACATCCTACTAACGTTTTACGACAAACACAACCCTGGAGACAAGTATTCCGCACCCTGCAGGTACTGCGCCCCCTGCTCTGTGCACGCTTTACTCCACAACCCATCTTCCACCATCGAGGGTTTCCGTCCCTTCGACATAAACGTTTACAGAGTCTTGGGTGTCTGCAACGGCTTGGTTTGCTTGCTTGTTTCGTACTGTCATAGTCATAGTGATTTTGAAGAATTCTGGGTCCGGTTTTGGAACCCCGCCACGAGGGTCATATCCGACGATTCGCCGCGCGTATCTCTCTGTCGGGGCCATAGATTCATGTTTGGGTTTGGGTATGATGAGTGGAGTGACACTTACCAAGTAGTTGTTTTGGATAATAATAAACCACAGAATTTGGAGGTCAGAGTTCACTGCATGGGTGACACTGGTTGGAAGAACATTTTAACAACAATAACTTGTCCTGCTTTTCCCATTCTGAGTCAAGATGGAGCGTCTGTGAGCGGCACCGTTAACTGGTTGGCACTTCCCAATTTTAGTTCTGATTACCAATGGGAAACTGTTACTATCGATGACTTAGTCATTTTTTCGTATGATCTGAAGAATGAGTCATACAGATACTTGTTGATGCCTGATGATGAACTTTTAGAAGTCCCTCATTCTCCGCCTGAACTTGTGGTCTTGAAGGGTTGCCTCTGTCTTTCTCATTGTCACGGGGAAAACCATTTTGGTTTTTGGCTAATGAAGGATGTTGGAGTTGAAAAATCTTGGACTCGCTTCCTGAATATAAGTTACGACCAACTTCATATTCATGGCGGCCTTTTGGATCATCCGGTGATTTTGTGCATGTCTGAAGATGATGGTGTCGTGCTGCTGGAGAATGGAGGATGCGGAAAAGTTATTCTGTATAACAAGAGATACAATACAATAGAATGTTATGGAGAATTGGACAAAGGCAGATTTCAGTTTTTCTCTTATGATTATGCTCAAAGCTTTGTTATGCCATATCGAAACTAAGCTGCTCTGCATCTGCTTATTATATGAGTTTATGTTGAATTGTGTAAGTGGTTTCTGAACCTTGCCATTTAATGTGTGGACAGGACAGAGAGTGTGAATAGTTTTGCTGGTTCCTTAGTTTGATTACTTTGTTGGATGATTCTATTGCCTATTGCTAATTGCTAATTGTGTGTCTGCTTTAGTTTGGCTGCATTTTCTTTTCTTGGTTGATACCTTATTCACATAATTGTTTTGATGTTTTCTGTTTTATGCTTCCAAGGTTGCATACTACTATACTAGGGTCTTATATTTCATGTTGAGGTTGAAGCATGTGTTTTAGATAAGTATTCTTCTGTTTCGTAGACATCGAATTAGGTAAATATGTTGTTCAGCTAATCATTGAGAAGCATGCAAATGTTGCAACTTAAGTTTAACTCATTTTCTCCCTTGGTCATAATTTAGAAATTCGCTATCTATGTATGCATATTAATAGCTTTAATTAGATAGGTTTTTACAAATTTCAAGAAATACTAGTAGTTACAGATTTATTTAAGTTACAAATTGACAAACATATTGGAATGTTCTTTGGAAGTTAAAAATGTACGATACCATAAATAATGGATATTTTTTAGTTTTTAGTTCTAGTGGAACTTAATTATGATGATTTTTGTGCAAGCACTTCCATACAGATTTCGGAATGAATTAGAATTGGATGAGTGTTTTCTGTTTTTATATCTCATAAGTCATAATGGTATTACTATAAAATCTCGTTTTTTATAACAGCTCCTGCATTACAACCTTGTATGATTGGCATCAAGGTTGAAGCTAATTAATTTCCTTTTGTTTTATAGAGGGACATGGTTGCACCTTTGAGTATGATGTATTTCTTTTCCCTTAGGGTTTCTGTTTGTTTTACTATGTTGCAGTTTTTGCTGGTCGCAGTTCCCCATTCTCACATTGTGAATTTGTATACTTATAATAGAATCTTATTTTTTTACAAATAAAATATTTTCTATGAATTATTTTGTGTTCCTAAATTAAGAACTTTGGAAAGGTATATCAGCTGTGTAGATATTGGATCTTTCCAATGTATGAGCTATTTAAATTGTTTTCTTGAATTGTGCTAGGGTTTGTTTTGGCAGGAACAATAAGGTTCTTTTTAAATTATAGATCTGCAACCTCAGCTTCAAGTGCATCATTGATTTTCATGGTATGCAGAGGGATGGAAAGAAGAAAGATGGAGAATTCAGATCACTTTTTTTTCTTGTGTGCTTGGCATGGTGTTTCTTTTGCTCTACCACATGATGGTGTTTCATTCTCAGGTAACTATTGGGGGTCAGTTGTGCTTTAGATGGATATGTATTCAGGTAGCAGGGGTTTAGTTGCTACTAGTATGGGTGCTTTTTTGTTTGTATAACTCTTTTGTGTGACTGACTTGAGCACATCTTGTGGTTCAAGTCTATTAATGTTAATTTTAGCTTATAAAGAAAAAAAAGAGGGGGGGGGGGGGGAGTTTACTGTAGCAACAGTTATTCGCTTCATTTCAAGGTAGTTTGGGTCAAAGGCATTTTAGACCTCTTTATATGTAATTAGGAGCACTTTTGCACCACTATTTGGGTCTGTTAGGATTATTATTGTAGCTACATCATGATAATACTTATAGTATATTTATGATATATGGCCGAATCCGTTTCACTTATCTTGGACAAGACTCGAAGTAGAGGCGAACTCCATCGGTTTAAAGTTTACTATATATCCAGTTTGACAAGCAACAAGTTGTGCATGAAAGATAAGAAATGTCATACTAGGGGCTCCATTTCATTGTGTAGCTCTTTTTGGAATTTACCTATGCTTTGTGATTAAACAATAATTTTTGTATTTTGACTGTACGTGAAAGAGAAGAATTGTCTGCAAGTACAAAACAAGGTTTAAGTCACCATTTAAGTTTAGTGTCCTTTGACTAATGCAATATTTGATGAATTAGTTTTCTTATCTTAGATCTTCTACTTTAGTTACTTGCTAGTACTTAGTCCCCTGTAACGCAGGTTATTCTCAAATTTCAGATGCTTAATATTACAAAAATGGACGATTATAACAACTATCCGTATTTTTTACTAACACTTATCTGTATTTTCTATTGGCCAATTTACCATTCATCACTTTTCCTATGCAAAATGTTTAGTGTAAAATAACATCAATCTTCTCAAATGTGTCTCAGCCATTACCTTTACTTATCATTGTTTATACTAAATCATGTAATCAGCTATTGACTGTATTGTTGGATGATTAACCATTGCCTCTGGCAAATGATGGAACCAAACTGTGGATTGACGAAGGTTTGATTTTATTAAAAGCTGGTAGATAATTTTTGAAGATGAAATTATGTCCATAATAATAACAGCAAATTTAAATAAATAATACTTTTTTAATAAAT
Organism: Glycine latifolia; assembly: GCA_013407115.1. Taxonomy (NCBI): domain Eukaryota; kingdom Viridiplantae; phylum Streptophyta; class Magnoliopsida; order Fabales; family Fabaceae; genus Glycine; species Glycine latifolia. The sequence continues at coordinate 152,825 of QARZ01040959.1, forward strand.
AATTTGAAATTTGGGGCACTTTCAAAAATATTTTGAAATTTGGGACACTCAAACACGCCCAATTTAGGCGTGTTTGAGTGTTATATATGACCAAAAAATTTCATTTTTTACCATTCTTACTATTTCATCTTATTTCTAAAGTTTTTTAGTCTTCTCTTTAAAAGATTATTTCTGTAGCGAAATTCTGCCAACAAGTAAGTGAATTTAATAATTTTGCATATTATTTAATATGTTATATTATTGAATTATAAAATTGTTAGAGCCATATGAAATTGTTAGTGACGTAGATGTTAGGTTCGTAGAAAATTGTTAGGGTGTAGGGTGTAGGTTTTAGGATTTAAGGTGTTTGGTTTACGAGTTAGGGTTAAGGGTTAAGGGTTTATGGTTTAGTGTTGATGGTGTTTAGGTTAATGGTTTATGGGTTTAGTGTTAAGGGTTTGAGGTGTATGCTGTTTGTTTTAGGGTTTATGTTTGAGTGTTGACGGTTTTGGGTGTTTGGTTTATGGTTTAGGATTTAGGGTTAATGGTTTAGTGTTTAGGGTGTTTGGTTTACGGGTTTGGGGTTTATGCTGTTTGTTTTAGGGTTTATGTTTGAGTGTTGGGGGTTTTTGGTATTTGGTTTATGGTTTAGGATTTAGGGTTTAGTGTTGATGGTGTTTAGGTTAATGGTTTAGTGTTTAGGGTGTTTGGTTTATGTAACGACCCTGTATGCATCCGGTTCATTAACATTATACTATAGTCTTAAGCGCAGCAATACTTAACGTAATTAAGTAAACACGAAAGCATTAAAATAAAAAGACGTCATCTTACGTCATTCAACCCAACTAAAACATTATGTATGGAATTTTGATATACATCCCGACGTCCGGGTTCTATTCCAAAAGATACATCATAAATAAACCCATACCGGGTTACAAAAGTACAATAAAGTTGAGTCAATTGACTCGCAAAGACTGTCTTCCAAAATCCGCTTCCTCAAATCCGGCCTCGTCCTCTTGTCCAGGATCCTCAATTATTGGCCAACTCGGCCTTGGCCTACCCGGTCTATCAATTGAGATCCACCGAACAACCCCTACTCGGGTCTTTTACCCCGGACCTCGTCCCCCGCTCTTTGGCTATCACCTGCAACAAATATAATCTCCAACCGGGGTGAGATACAATCTCAGTAAACTCAGGGTTCTTGGAGACTCACCTCCCCCTAATTCACTTCGACAATACATAGCATTTATGTAGGCATTACAATTAACATAGCCAACCCGGTCTTTTAATAAAACATAGTCATCCCAGCCTTTTAATAAAAACATGGTCATCCCGGCTTTCATAAACATCACATGTATATAATCACACCCACGTGTCATTCCAACACAGATATACAAATTCACCAGTGCACATCTCATGCACAAATGTATATCAACCGTGCACATCTCATGCACCCAGCACATCTCATGCACTCGGACATATATGAATTCTCCAGAAACTCATCCTGGATGAGTCTTACACTCTCATATATGGTCCGCTTCCCTGGCCAAAGGACTTCCTCAATCACAATACAAACATCACAGTGCAAATCATTTACATGTATGTTTCAATAAAAAAAGAAGTAACACATAATTTAAATACACGCACTGCATCATACAATAACCATAACTCCCCAGGAGTATGGTGGAACACAATCAAGAGAGCCAACTCCCAAGAACAAAAAACTTACCTTTTTTCTGATTTCAGCACCTATCCTCTTAGTCGCGTATTTACCACCACCGATATCTTCTTTATCAAGCCCTACACCAAGCAAGAAAGATATCAAGAACGGTTCTCAATCATTTCATGAAAAGAACCCAGTTCTTTTCCAGATCTCAACCGTATACCACCAACCAATGACTTGTAAACCCCATAAAGATCTATCTGGGCACAACAAAATACCCAAAACCCAGAAAAGTTAGCTTTCAAGGTTGAACCTTCATCACAACAACCTCCTAAGCTTACTTTTCCAAATAAACACCACCCAAAACCAACCCTAACTCATATGGGTCATTTTTCCTCTTAAAACCAAACTCAAAGATACGGTGAAACTTACATATCTTACCTTAAAAACAACAAGGAAGGCTAGAGGACAGCTTCTCCAAGCTTAGACATCCTTATCGTGCCTTCTACTCCTTAAAGGTTGAAAGTTTAAACTTTCCTTTGGAGAAATGATCTCCTCCCTGATGATTTTCACCACTAACAAAGGTTGAAAACTAGTTTGTACGATGATTCTCTTAAATCCTTACGTTGGATGTGAAGCTTTTAGGTTAAGGAAATGTTATCTAGGAAGCTTGTCTTACTTTAACAATGGAGGAAGTATGGAATAAGAGAGAGAAAGTGTTTTAGCAAAGACGGTGAAAATAAAGTTTCTACTGAAATATCTCACTCATGTATATCTTAAATATCTTGAAAATTGACACGCGTCAGATCGTACTATGAGGATCTTCCCGCGTCAAAACAACCAACAAAGAGCCAACATGTGTCACTTGTGTAAAGTGAATATGTAGAGATATTTGACTGCCAGGTTGGGTCTACTATTTGGCAAGTCAATTTATTATACCTCATATACAGGTTACGTGTGACTACCCGAGTTCTCTAAACCCTAGTGACGCTGCCGGGTTGGATTTATATATATTGTGAGTGCAACTTCACTACCATACCCTGGGTTCCTGAGCACTCATTCCAACCACAAGGCTAAGTCCGGGTTATACAACAAGTACATTTTAATTGATTACAAATGCTTATGTAATCGATTGCATAAGAACCCGTCCTTGGTACTATAGTACGTTCAAGGTTCTGCCCTCCTCCGACCTCAACTGACCTAATCCGAATTCTTACCTTGGTACTTCACAAGTCCAAGGTTCCTTTCAACCACGTCCAGGTTCCTAACCCGATAACTCTACCAAAAGGGGTTACAAGCTCTTCCGGTCTCTCTACTTGGTAGCTCTTACAAGTCACCCACATACAAGCTCTTCTGAGATCACAACTTGGTAACACATTCGAGCTCATCCGATATTACAACTCGATCCTCAAAGAAAAGGAATACACAAGCTCTACAGAGACCACAACCCGGTCCCTCTAGGAAAAGGAATATACGAGCTCAACTGAGTTCGCTACCCGGTCACTCTTTACTTCCTTGTTCGGGTTCCTTTCTATACATCAGCGCTTTCCCCAAAAGTACTATGTATATACACCACTTACGTGGCAAAAACCCGGTCATGTACTAACCTGGTCTTCCTCTAATACTGTTATATACCACGATCTCGGATTTTAAGAAGGTGCTATCTACACCCCCCTTTTATCCGAGCTCCAGTTCACACCCCCCATTGAGTACACCTGGTCGCACGAACCCGGTTTTGAAGAGATGCTATCCACACCCCCTATTGTCCGAGTTCCAAAATGCACCCCTTAAAGTGACAACCCGGTCATAATAACCCGGATTATCGCAGGGTCATTATAGTTGTTGGGTTTAGGGTTAAGGGTTTGGAGTTTATGTTGTTTGTTTTAGGGTTTATGTTTGAGTGTTGAGGGTTTTGGGTGTTTGGTTTATGGTTTATGGTTTATGGTTTGGGTTTATTGTTTATGTTATTTGGTTTAGGATTTAGGGTTTAGGGTTTAGGGTTTATGGTGTAGGGTTTCGGGTTTAGAGTGTTTGTTTTATGGTTCATTTTTAGTGGTTAGGGTGTTTGGTTTAGGGTTTAGGGTTTAGGATTGTTAGCGACATACACTAGGTTTAATTAATTTGATAGGATAATGATTTGTAATGCTTTATGAACTGAAGATAATTTTTTTAATTTAAATTTTCATTTATTTATATTAAGATACTCATTAGATGGTTGATTCATCTTCGACTGATTCTTCGCGCTCTGGATCCGATCATGAGGGTGAGCCCATGGATCCAACGACCCATGTTATCCTTACCCCGTATAAGTGGGGTGTTTTGTGTAGGCGTACTCAACGCACCCACGCTTCACAAGCTGTGTGCAATTGGGACACAACTCAACTGTTGAAGACTCGACGTGGTAAAGTGACAGGGGGGATCACATCATGATGAAATACCTGACATCGTTGGTGATATGTTAAGAAATGCTGACTTTCTACATGTTGCACCCATGCGACATATTCAGGTATGCAACTAGGAAATGAGTAAACAATTTTTTTTATAACTGTACATATGAATTGATTAGTTAATTTTTTTTAGATCGATCATGTGCTTATTAGTGCTCTAGTTGAGCGGTGGAGACCAGAGACCCATATCTTTTATATGACACAGGGAGTGATGACCATCACGTTGGAAGACGTGGCTAGTATTTTAGGATTGCCCACTGAGGGCAAAGTCGTTACAGGAGTCACTGTAGCCAAATGGGACACTGTCATTGAGGAGGTTTTTGGTCATGAACCTCAGCCAAACACTAAGCTTAGAGGTGAATATTTGCACCTGTCTTTCTTTGATAGACATTTTGTGCACTAGGGTGAGGTACTTCCCAATTTGATCGCTGTGATGCGCTTTACGAAGGCGCACATTGCGCGACTTCTTGGAGCATGGCTGCTGAGCGACAGATCTGGGGGGAGCATGGTCGCGGAGCATTACGTCCCATTGCTTGCTGGTCACTTCAAGGAGATTGGAGGATATAGCCAGGGCTCTGTGGTCCTTGCACATTTGTTTAGACAAATGTGCGAGTGTACAGATCCACACATAAGTGACATTGGTGGGTGTCATATGTGGCTTCAGGTGTGGGCGTGGCTGAGATTCCCACCCATTGCTCCAGCTATTCCGCAGCCTACTCACACGGAGTGGCATTACGGACACCGGTATGTGTTAGTATATTTTGTTTTTTTAATAATTCTTGGAATTCAGTCTTATAGTATTCTAATGTCAGTTATTTTGAAATAAGGTTTAATGCTTTAGGTCGATTTCGAGTACACGAGCTGCTCTGGTATAGGATGAGATTGGAATCCCTCAGTCTGGATGAGGTATGTTTAGTTATTTTTAAGTGTTCTTAACTGTGCATTTGTGGTCCATGTCGTTACATAATTGTGTGTTTATTTGGTCTGTGCATGTGGTTTGGCAACCATATGGAGAGTATGACTATCTTGGTGCATCTGAGCAGCAGGGACTATTGTGGATGGTAACTACTCCTGTTATATGCTTCCACACAGTTGAGTATTCACAGCCGAATAGATGCATGCGCCAATTTGGGAGGGATCATCCAATCCCACGTACTCCCAGGAAGCTGAAGGGTGTGCATGACCTTTCATTGTGCGGTAAACGAGAAGATAATTGGGTCCGTAAACTGAGACCGTTTATTAGAAGCTGGGAGGTTAGGGACCAACACATTGACCTTCCCCTTCTGCTTTAGGGCTTCATGTCACCAAACCATGAGTACATGGTTTGGTACAGGGAAAATGGGAAGCAGTACATCTCGACGATGGCTGCCAAGAGTTGTTGTGGTGCATGTTTTTCTGACATTATAATTTGTCTATTTATATTTATTATGATAGAGAACATGATTCACACTAATGTTTATATATTTTAATTTATAGTTTGATGGGCTGGAGATGCTGTACTTCGGGCTTGGTCATAAGCAGTGGCCGGGCTACACCCACGAGTGGGCACAATAGGAGGTCGGTCGCATAATGTCTATCTTCAGAGAGAGTTATCGCCTGGAGGAGGCAGGGCCACATGCACCCAAAACCCAGCTTTAGGAGGAGCCATAAGTGTCTATTGGCGTTGGCCATCAAAGATAGGAGGGACATAGGCTAGAGCGTTGATGGAAACAGATGCACCATGTTCCTGAGCCCATTGCAGGTCCCAGGCCTTGCACTCCGGGTTGGTTTAGGCCTCCAATTATAGTCAGCCAGCCCTTGTATTACGAGTCTAGTCAACAGAGGGACATGGGGTACGAGGGATTCAGTATGCAAGGTCATATGCCTCCACCGGCTGACTCCCAGACCCAACCTGTATATATGGCTACTGCAATGGCGATACCATCAACAGATGTTGGGACCAGTAGTGACGTAACTCCTGCGAAGTGGACTGGTACTGACATTGATGAGATGCTCTCCTAGCTTGATTATTCTGCAGTAGGTTGTGGGGGTTGGCCATCAAATGTACCATATGCCACTCCAGAGCAGGCCACTCCATGTCCAAAGCATCCCCGACACTCATCTCCAGAGCAGGCCACTCCATGTCCACCTCCCTATGTAGACCCTTCTGAAGCAGGCCCTTCTCAGGCAAACCCTTCTCAGCCAGGCCGTTCTTTTCGATTGCGTAGGCAGAGGCTACCTGATCGTTAGGCGCGTCATTATCAGTGGCCACCAAAGTCTTAATTGTTGTGCCGTTTGTGTTTTTTCATTTTAGTTTGTAATAGATTTTATTTGTTAACTTACATTTGTTTTGAACATTTATTGTAATAGTTATTTTAATTAGTCGACATATTAAGAATTACTAATATCGTGAATAACAATAATTGATAGGAGAGGCAAACAGACAAAGCACGATAAACAGTACTTAATAAAAGAAAATAACGGAACAGACATTTTAAATAACAATAACCATTGAAGATAACCAAACTTCATAAACACTACTTAATACAATGAATCATTCTAGTCACGCCCTATTGCCAACATCTGCAGCGGACATGTCTCATTCCATTTGGGTAATTGGTTTGTTAAAAATAGCTAAAATCTCAATTGGACAAAAACGTTTCCAATAGTTGGATTCTGCTAACATCTTTAACACGTCTTCATCGCTTATCAACTCTATTATGTAATATTCGATTGTGTAGTCTAAATATTTTGCATGGGCTGGCTATCGAAAAAACAATTTTCTTACCACCTGTGAGTTGTGAATTCCATAAGGGGGAACCCCAACAGGTGCAACTTGCTTGATAACATCCTTGAGTGTTTCACTGTTGCATCTTGAAGGAATTTCAAACCTTATTGGATTTGTTCTAGTGAAGGAATAACCCACAAAACCACCTTGTCGTGGTATGTTCCACTTGCCGTTGTAATATAGCATTGCATCATGTGTAGGAACGATGGTGGATCGAAGTAGGTTGAGTATACCATCGGGTGTTTTGTTGATGGTGCATAATATTTCTATAGGGCCAACACTTGGCATTTGGTCATTGCACATTAACATTGTGCAAACATCATCATCATTTGTGAGTTGCAGAGAATGAAAAAAATATTACTGACCTGCATGTAGGGATGGTTGTCGGTAGTAGATTTCATCAACAAAATGGTCATTGGTTAGCAGAAGGGTATCGTGCATCCTACTCTTGAGTGTCTGAAAAGAACACTCATTAGGAACTCGCATTTGTATTGGAGTAGGACATTGAAAAGAAACACCAGTTTCGTTGTGTTTCATTGATCCATTTGGAAAAATGAATGCTAATTTGGAGTTACCCATGGTCTGACTGCTTGTTTCTCCTAAGAATGCCATAGTATTCAGATTGAATTTCGATTACGGAGATATGTTGTGCGGGAGTGAGAGTGTCTGGCTTATATAGGGGTCAATGACCACCCAATTTGGGTGTGTTCAATCATGCCCTATTTGTTAGGCGTGTTCAGTGACGCCCTATTTGTTAGGCGTGTTCAGTCACGCCCTATTTGTAAGGCGTGGTCAGTCACACCCTATTTGTTAGGCTTGTTCAGTGACGCCATATTTGTTAGTTAGGTGTGTTCAGTCACGCCCTATTTGGGTGTGTTCAGTGATGCCCTATTTGTAAGGCGTGGTGAGGCACACCCTATTTCTTAGGCGTGTTCAGTGACGCCCTATTTGTTAGGCATGTTGAGTCATGCCCTATTTGGGCATGTTTAGTCACGCCCTATTTGTTAGGCGTGTTCAGTCACGCCCTAGTTGAGCTTGTTCAGGCATGCCCAATTTGGCCCTCATTGACTCCCCATAATGTTCGAGTGTTTGGTTTAGGGTTTTCTCCTAAGGGTGTTTGGTTTAGTGTTTAGGGTTGAGGGTTGAGGGTGTTTGTTTTAGTTTTTAGGGGTTAGGGTTTAGGATGTTTGGTTTAGGGATTATGTTTTCGTCTTTAGGGTTTATGGTGTTTGGTTTAGGGTTTAGGCTGTTTGGTTTATAGTTTAGGGTTTAGGGTGCAACAATGGCAGAGCCCCATTTTCATCCACCTAATTTGTTATTTGGTTTTCAATTTTGAAAACGTGATCGTCATATGTGTAATCACATGCAAAACATGATGAGTAATATCACCTCTCTCAACCAAACACAGGGGTAAGACAACATATTTATAAATGAAATACATTAACATAACATTAATTAAACAAACATCAATACAAAATCATGAAATAGCACGGTGATCAGGACAAGCTCTCCGATTATGTACAACTTGCTAGCAAATTCCACATTTGACGCGTCTTTGAGTTGTTTCAAATTTGCCCATCTCGTTACGTAATCTGTGGACCTTGGACGACCCTTTGCACGCAATATTTCCCTGTCAGGTATGACAACTGGATCTTCACTCGATGGAATAGCACGTTCATTACCAATTGGCTGCCATGGCAATGAATAAGCCTGAACCAAGTTGCTTACGAGGAAGACATCATCCACATACTGAAAAGGATTTTGACGAACATGTAAAGCAGCAATTGCGATGTGACTACATGGGTATTTGAAGGACTTAAACTTGCCACATTGATAAAAACGCTCTGCAAGGTTGACTGAATATGACCTCTCCCAGCCCTCCTCCACCTCAAATAATGTTTGATCAACATTATATGTGCATACATGGTGGCTTGTAGCAAGGGACTGATTATGGGTCATAGCATCAACCACATTTTTGCAATGTCATTGTGAATGGTCAAGCTGTGAAGAAGCCGCCTGACCCCTGCGTACAAAATAATGAACCAATCTAGTGTATGTGTGCTTCACAATAGTAGTAATAGGCATGTTCTTTGCTCCCTTGAACACCCTGTTCACTGATTCAGACAAGTTTGTTGTCATATGGCCATATCTTCTCCCCTCCACATCATATGCACGTGTCCACTTTTCCTTAGGGATTCTGTCAATCCATTCTGCAACCTCAGGACTGGTATCACGAAACCGTTCAAACGCTATGTCAAAATTAACCATAGAGGGAGTATAACCTGCAAAATAATAATACCATTAACACTATTCCGGTTACAGATTTGTCTCAGCTTAATATATTACAAATAGTTGTTAACATACCTAAAGTCATGAGGGTCTTCTTCAATTTTGCACTCTTGAAACTTTGATTAAAATTACTGGCAGTATGACGAAGGCAAAACACGTGATGCACAAAAGGTGGTTTCCAACCGTATGATTCTCCATAACAGATATTATGCTCCGGTGCCGATATGAAATGAGACATATATTTTGCATTTGGGTAACATGGAAGCGAATGTTAGCAAGGAAGTATTCCCAGGCTTCCAACGCCTCCCCCTCAACAATGGCAAATGCCAATGGCAGACATTCATTATTTCCATCCTGACTCATGACAATCAACAATTTTCCTTTATACTTTCCATATAAATGAGTCCCATCAATTTGAATGATGGGTTTGCAAAATTTAAAAGCCTCGTAACACTGTCTAAAAGTCCAAAAAATGCAATGAAACACACGCTTTGCCTATACCAGTCGATGTGCCACAAAATAAGCATTTGTTTGAATATCAAAAAAAGAACCTGGTGAAAAGCAAAGCATGTAGTTGCACCACATGGGCAAAAATGCCTAAGATTTTTTCCAATCCCCATAAATCATTGCCATTGCTTTCTGCTTCGCATACCAGGCCTTTCCATATGAAACTTTAAATCCATGCGTATTGGTGATCCTCTCCTGAACCGATGCAATTGACACAGACGGTTCCTCCTTAATCATTCCTAACAATGAAATTGTAACATTGACATTAACAACATACCTTAAAAAACAATATTTTTCATATAGAGCAAATTTAATAAAAAAATACCTACTACAAGTGAAGGAATAACATCAACATCAAGTTGTCTGTGACCCTGTGTAATATGGTCATTCAGGCAATTGTGTTTTCCACCCCATCTTGAAACAAGCTACTTCTCACCATACGTTGGTTTAATTACCCTAACCCTCCAAGGGTAACCATCATTGTGAGCAACACACTTCATGCTAAACTTGTTAGACTTGCTCTCAATCACAATTGCTTCTTGATGCTCCTTCATGAGGTTCTGCTTAATTGCAATTTGTGCGTCCTTTTTGGATGCAAATTCTTGTTTGACAAACAAATCGTCCCCTAATTGCCATGGACCTTGCACTGAACCCGAACTCAAAGCAGAACTGGTAAAAGATTCTTCTTCGCTTGGATGATTCCAATCAATATATGTGTAATGTGGAATTCCATCTCAAAAAGGAATGACCTCAGCACCTGCACATACAAAATCAGTTAAATAAACATATCAAGCAAATAAAATACTATAACATAAATATATACATATATGACTACATTCTCATTGATTTCAGTCATCTAAGATACCTTCAACAGGTTGTTATGCTTGAGTAGATCCAACGTCCGCATGATGACAGATTTGAGATGACCCCACATCAATATCTTCTTGGAACTCAGTCGCATGCACACCAACATCCTCATCATTATCTAACGCATTAGCATCCTCCTGAAAAAGACGATCTTCCATTGCGATATTTTCATCATTGTCATCCTCGTCATCGTCATCCATAACCCAAGTTGGGTCATGTTCAGCTTCCTCAGACACGTTTACACCTGGAGCAGCATATGATGATGCATTATGTGCAGAATTAAAAGCGACTGACCTCATGGGTAAAAAAACATCCTCTGCTGCGGTAAAATCCACGTACAACTCAAAAAAATCCTTCCTTGACGCGTTGAAAAATTCCATTACCATTTCTATGTCTTCATCATCCAGTAGTTGAAACCCCATGTATTGTTAGTGTTGCCATAATCTGCCGTCAGCAAAGTGATACGTTGGTTGTCTTTTAGACCTAATTTTTGGCATATCTTCTCATGCAATTCACCCAGTGTTGATTTTCGATTGATACGCGTCGGCCTGTTATTCCCTTCAAAAACAACACCCCGTCGCCCTTTAACTTTCCATCCATTAAAAAATAGCACAACACGAGCACTCTCACTACCTGAACTCATTTCTTGCCGTTAACAAAAACAAAAACTTTAAATATCAAGAATACAATAATAGGAGATTTAGAACCTGTGAAGAAATGTTATTGCCCGATATATTCAAACATGTTATATTCCTAATTTTTAGTACTGTGCATAATTTGGTGATGTTCTAAACATGGAAAACTCTAATGATTTGAAACCCTTTATGTATAACTGAATCATCACATATCAACTACAACTATGCCACCATCAACACCGTCTCTCAACTTGTGCCTCTTGTTACTGAGTTTTAATTTCTATTTATCCCTTTCCCAACCAATCTCTTTCCCTAGTGTGGCCGCTTCATTTGGCTTACACTGGCACTTCAAGTTTGTTTACTGCATTTTTAATTTGTATCTTATTTTCAGCCAAGTCTGTTTAAGTTGGGGTAGTAAAATTCAAAGGTAAAAAGGAGACAAAAAAACAATAAAAGAATAATTGAAAAAAAATTGAATACAAAATTATTTGATTGAGCATCTGTCTAATAATAAATCTGTTTTAGAAAAATGAAAAATGTAAATGTTTGAATGTGAGTAGTGTAGTTATATATGATCAATGTGTGAGGGCTTTGGATTCTTCTTTCCAGACAAATCAATATTTCTCTTCTAGGCAATCACTTTTGGTATATTATGCAGAGAAGGGGAAACTTAAGTGTCCAAATGTTGTCAGCAAAGATAAGTCCATTCCTTCAACCTAATTTTGTCAAGGGAGCTTCTTATATATAGAATTGATAGAGGCAACATTTTCCTCTGGTACGATACATGGCTCTGCAAGAAGATTTTATTTGTTTTATTTAGAAAATGTCCTGGTTGACATTAGCCAAGGGAGAAGCATCCCAAACTAAAGACCTCCTCTCCCTAAACTAGACACAAAATTATATTGCCAAAAAAAGGGGGAAACAAAACAACATGGGGACTAGGCCAAAATCCATGGAATCAATGACAAAATCTATACCGAGACAGCCTTATAGAATCACGGGCAAAGTAATGGGAGTAAAAAGAGGGAGTTACATCCCACCAAAAAGATTGGCGGTTAAAAACTTCATAATTAACTAAAAGATCTGCAAAAAAGTTTCTTTCTCTAAATATGTGTGAAACTTTGAAGGGGAGAGAGTTAAAATTAGCTACAGAATTTAACCATCTATTTCTTAACCACCAAGGAATGATGATGGGGTAAGAGAATGCTTGAACCACCAACAATGAGTCGCATTCTAACTAGAAGGGAACCCATCCACGGGCCAAAAAATAGTTTTTCAACAAAGCTTATTTAAACCTATTATTTGAAGAAACCGATTTCTAAAGTATGTTTTTTTCTGTACCTAGTTTAGAAATAGTTGTTTCTAAGCTGAGTTTATTTTTTTTAAAAAAATATTTTTGGTTTTTTATTTTATGTTTTTTATTTTAAATTTTTTTTGTTTTTAAATTATTTTCTATTTTTTCCTTACATTTTTTTTTAAAAATTTAACTGTTTTTTGTTTTAATTTTTTTATTTTACTAATTTATATATATTAATTTATAAAAATATAATTTATCTAGAATAGTATTTAAAAAAATAATTAATCCTTAAATGAAACTCAATGTAGCTAAAAAAATATTGTAAGGACTATCATATGATTTATATTGTATTTAAATTTAGTTAAATATTTTCCTTGTTATTATTTATAACTATGATATGAAAAAAATATTTTTTTCAACTAATGTTTCAAAAATAAAAAAAACTCAATATAAATATCTAAATGCTGATAAAATAGGAATATATATATATATATATATATATATATATATATATATATATATTAAAATTATTACTTGTATGGACTATGGATATACATTTTTAGGAAAAATATAGTATAATATCTTACCTATTAAATAGCATCCTTATAAAGAAACAAACATGGTCAATGAAATAAAAAAGAACCACTTTAAATTTTCTTAAATCATATTTTTAAAGAAAAATGCATATATTTTTAAGTGATCTATTTTTTTATTATAAAAGATTAAGAGAATATTACTGTTAGATTACCAAATGCAAAATACGATCAGAATAGTGTAGTTCCTTATAATTCATGCTTGACTTCTAGTACATCTAACTTTATTGGATCTTAGGAATATTTGTGAAAAGCCATCAAATCTAGAAATTGACAAACAAGGACAACGAGGCATCACTGAATTAGACAAATTACATAAATAAAACATGTTCAATTTTAATAGCATGCATTGATAATTAAAGTAAAACTATGAGTACGTAAATATAATAAAGCTTGTATAAACATCATAATCCTTTTGGACTAACACGATTAAAGTAGATAATCTTTTAAAAAAACTAACAACAGAATTTCAATGATGAATTGCCAGTTTATTCTAAACAAGTAACGACAGGTAGTTTGTACAATGACTACAAAGATTCATCACGCATCAGATCAATGAATTCATCAAGAAATCTTGGTTTGTTCAGTAGGGAAATGATTTCATCTGGAGAACGTCCAAAAGTTGCATCCAACTCAATTAGACCTTTGATACTAAATTCTGAATAGATGAAAAACATTTTTTCCACCTCATCGTCGTGTTTGAGCTTCATACAATTGTATTCAACACAATTGTCAACTACGTAGATTGGTTGACGGTAAAAAATATTTATTAAGATTCTGCAACCTCTGTTGGTGTCAAAAATTGTTTTTCTTAAGGAAACAAGTGACATTTCCTCATTTATTGTGATGAATTTTGAATCAGTAGGACATTCAAACACTATCCCTTCATATGATTGAATCATGTCACCATTGAAATACACAAGAGCAAATACACTCTCCATGTTTTAAGCAATAAGGTGAATATCAGACAAAGGTGTTGAGTTGCATCTAACCCCTACTACTATATATATTAGGTGATCAAGTGTTCTCCCATGACTCATACCAAGGGCTGAGATTGCATTGACAAACTAAATGATTTAGATTGAGTTTGAGTCTTAATTAATTACATTTGGTTTGCACAATTAAAAAAAATAGTGCTCATTCAAATCGTCTATTAGAAAGCATTGTCTAGTCACATCATCTCGAAACAAGAAATATGAAGTCAAATTGTTTGGGAAAAGCAACGTAGGGTCAAATCGTCTTGAAGAAATGAATGTTCAGTCAAATCGTATTAGAAAAATGTAGTACTCAGTCAATTAATACATTGTTCAATATGTTAGTATATGGATGTCCTAGAGACAATCTTTTCATTAAATTAGGACATACATGTAGTTTTCAATATTGTCATAAATAAATTATAAGCGCTCTTTATCTTGTTTCATATTCTGTCTCGATATCATTATTAATATACGACTAACTGGATAAAACCCTTGGAATAGAATATGTATCTCTTGAGTATCAGTGATGGGATCACGATCATGAGGATTCAAGGATATCAGATGTCTACTCCTAAATTTTAAGTTCCTAGTTTAGAGACACTGAGAATAGGGATCAATGATTTCGGGTAAGACTAGCACGGCTTAACTACTTGTATGCAGATACAAGGTAAAGACCTCATGAGCTACAGACATGGAGATGTCTTAGCTAAAGTCGTGGGTGGACCTATAGGGTATAGCTCGCACTGAATGGACCCACAAAGAGACTCTATGAGGAAATCTCACAAATAGTATCATTAGAGTAGTCTCTTATTATTTGGGTGTGTCTTTCCTTAGACCAGAAGTTTTCACCTAGACTGTGTTCTAGAAGACATGCTTTT
>QARZ01040965.1:0-17500 GCA_013407115.1 Glycine latifolia
AATGTCTGATGGAGGCGTATTTTATGTCAAAACGCTTGAAATTAAGAGAAGTAATCTAAAAAATAAAAAATAGCATGCAATTCACTGATTGATTGAATCAAAAATAAAAAAACAAGCAAATTTTTGGAGGTTCGAATGTTAAATCGCAATTTTGAGACACTTAGAGGCCTTTTTTGGGAAAAATTTTGGACCAAGTCTCCTTCGAAAACTTGCTAGGGGCTTCTCCTCGGAACAACGATCACGTGGCCACCAGTTTCGCCTCAATCGGACCTCCCAGTCAAAAGTTATGACCTTCCGAAGTTTACGGAAACACCGCGCATTCACTGGACTGCCACGTGTCACCCTGGGGTGGAACACGCCCAGATTGGGCGTGACCACTCACGCCTAGATTGGGCGTGACCACCCCTGCCCATTTTGGGCGTGACCAACAGCCCCAAATTTGTAATATGTTTCAAAACAGCCCCAAATCGGTAAATTTATATTAAAAATGTATTATTTGGGTTCTTTTGCCATGATGACAGTAAATTATATAATTTAGAGACTGGATTTTCCAAAAATAAAAATACAATTTAGAGATTATATATAATAATAATAAATTGTAAAAACTCAGACTAATTTATTCAGGGGAAGTTAAATTCAGAAATTTGTTTGTTAGTTAATAGTTATCTAAATTCAGTTAGCGCTTCACAAATTGAAGGAATAAAATGAAGTGTTATATATTCAATGCAAATGTTTGACTCTCACAGCACAAGATGATTCACATTGCTGCAATAAAGGGAAAGAAAAATTTGTCAGAGATACATAGCTCACAAGGTGTTATATATTCAATGCAAATCGAGTCTTTCCTCGGAGTTTCCAATCTTTATGCCATTCTCAATCATGGGCCGTCATGCACTATTCTTCTTGTGTGTCGTTTGTATGAGAGAATGATTTCTTCTCTTTCAAGATTCTGCTCTATCTCTTTTTCTTCTTGTGATCATGAATTATAGATTCTGAAAATGTCGTAAAAAGTTTCAAATGTTGATTTCTTTTAATTCCTACGTGCAAGCAAATCTTCTTTGGTTTGTTTTGGACTTAACTTTCTTGATAGTTACCAATAACTCTCTCTCCCTCTCTTTTTGATTGAGTGTGGTATATAAAAGTTTTTTTCCACCCTTGTATGGATAGTAGAAACAAGACAAAAGTCAACCGTATGCTTCTTTTGAAAATGATTCAATTCAATTTCTGACAGCTTTTGTTTTTCTTTTCTTTTTTAGAAAGAAGAGCGTGAGAGAAATTCTTGATCTTCAAGCTGCACTCAAGTGTGAAACTTCTGACTGAGACTCTCTCTCTCTGTGGTTGAAATCTTGTATGCTTAAAAATTTATAACTTAGTAGATACTGGGAAATGTGAGCACTGGACTTTTACTTCTTATGATTTGCATCTAAAATCACCACAATTAAGAAATGAGTCAAATGACTGACGATTTCTCATTCCTGATAAATGGTTTAAGCTTTTTACATATTTGTGAGGCTGTGATTATGATTATGCAACAAAAATGAATATGATAAATAGAGGTGCTATGGTATTCTTATGTGCTCCCTTTTGTTTGATAAATATGCTTTTGTCTTGATATGGCCTAAAGTCTAAAAAGTCTACCATTTCTCACTGGATGAGAATCTCCAATAGTTACTTAATGTTGAATATGGTAAATAGAGTTTTTGATCCGAGCATGTGTGTATATGAGATGGTTGGTTTTCTAATACATTGCATTAATGTGGACATAAATATTGTTGAAATCTATTGGTGATGGATTCCACTGGTCCTTCCAAGTGAAAAGGGCAAGGCAGAAACTGTGGCAAGAAGAGCTAAGGCAAAAGCTAATGCAAAAGGCAAAGCTACGGCAGAGTGTGCTATTCCAAGGAAGCCTCGGATTCTACTTGCTGCTTGTGGAACTGTTGATGCTGTAAAATTTGAGGATGTGGTGGTTGTTTTGCAGAATGGGCAACTGAAATAAGAGTGGTTGTTTTCATGGAGCTCCCAAGGATGTACTTGCATCCATTGATAAGAATGAGTGGCTTACTTGGAAAAAGCTAGGTTATCCTATTGTGCTCCCATTGAGCTTCGTAAGTGGGCTGATATCATGGTCATTGCTCCATTGTCAGCAAATACTCTTGGCGAGGTAATCAAACAAACTTGGCTGGTTTTGTCTTTTTCTATCTACATTGTCATGAGATGAATAATCTATTATATATGTTCCTATTCATTATGCAATGGCTGATCTGATCCTTCTACCAAATGCTCAGATGTGAAAGCCTGTTTAATAAGCATAATCAAAAAAATGAAGCAGAAAGAGGGTAGTACTAGTACTAGTGGTCAGGTTTGGCAACTTTGAACATTGTGGTGTATAAGTGAATAATGGATGGCTTCTTACTAGGACCTTTTGTCTTGGCTCCTATTTGAGCCCAGTGTGGTCACATTTGCTTTTATCATAGTTTCATTGAGCAATATCGTTTGTCTCCTAGGGGGTGTTGCTTCACTTGCTTGTGCACCTCTACCTAGATGTAAATGTAGATGTTATGCTCTTCTTAATAAACACACATTGCATTGTGCTCAGTAGCATCATTAGGTACTAATAGCAAACCAGTTTAGGGTATCTTTCTTATAGTGTGTGTTTGAATGTGTAGAATTGATTTTGGATGAGCTGATTTAATTGAATTAAATAAATAGCCATTTAGTATTTTTTAATTTCATGTTAGTTGTTAAATTTAAAAAATATAATATTTTTACTTTTGAAATAAACCTTATAACCCTATAAAAATATTAAAATTAAATGAAATAGATATAAAAATATTAAGTTACATTAAAATAAATGTGAGACAAAATATAGCAGGTAAAAGATCAAAACTGTTTTACATGAATCATAAACAACTCTTCATTGCTTCAATCTTATAATAATTTTTCTTAATTAAAATTAATTTATTTATAAAAAAAACATACATTAATTTTGAGTCAAATCAAGTTTGACTCAACTTGCCCATAATTTCACCACCAAACTAAATACATAATTAATAAATTTTAACATTGATCACGTTGTAATCAATCAAGGCATGTCAATATAATAAACTAGTTGTTATTTACGAATGTTCATGATGACAGTGGATGGACATTAGGTACTTATTTGTATGTTTTTTGGGCTTCTCTTGATTGTAATATACTCATGTGTAGAAGACAGTATTAATGTAGAACAAGAGTAACAGAGAGCTTAGGAAGGAAGAAATACATCTTTTATTGAAGGCAAAAAGAATATTACAAATAATCTCTGATTAGATCAATTGGTATATTACAACTATATATGCAAGGGGATACTTAAAACAGAAAAACTGAAAGGGGATCTCAAAAATTAGTAAAACATTTTGGCATGGTTCCACCGGTTCTGGAAGGGGCATTTTTAGTATTAATAATAAAAATAAAAAATAGAATAAATTATATTTTTTATTCGAATTTTTCGATTTTTATAGTTTTAGTCTTTAATTTTTCAGAGATTGGTGTCTTCATTTCCAAACCTTTTTTTCTGTCTAATGTTTTAGTTCTTCTGTCTATTTTGACCGTGAAATGATAACGTGAGATTGTTTACCCAAAAACAATGAACCGGGTCGCATTTTAACTCGCAAAAAGATCCAAATTGTTCTCTCAATGCAGTGAGCGTGCGTTTTGACCATCCTAATTAGAAGAAGAAAAGCCCTCAATTTACTCTGTAAATTGTTGAGCAGTGGGGTGGGCATCGAGAAAAAATGAAGCAGAACCCTTCGCATTTGCGCAACAGTTTCACAAATCATCTTTTTGCAATTACTTTGTCGTTTTTGAACGAAAATACACATTTAAGCATGGGTTTTGTTCAAAATCATGTGATCTACCAGAGCCCTCAATTTTTGCAAATCGTTGAGCAATGAAGGAGAATTCGAAAAGACAAGAATATGTTCACGTTTGGATAACAGTCAGACGATTGGTTCATAGACTCTAAAAAATAGGAGGATATTAATCAGTCCGGTTTCATTTATTCTATATTAAAAAAATTAAAATTATTATATATATATATATATATATATATATAATATTATTTGATTAAGAAAGATTTATTCATAATTTTATACTGAAAATTCCAAAATAACAATTAAAATATTAAAGTTGATAATACAAATAAAATGTATTAATAATAAAAAAGATTGTAAATAGTAATTACTTAAATTAAAACACAAAAGCCTATTTCAAAATATAATATGGAAACTATAGAAAGCAATAATATGGGTACAAAAAGCAAATTAGACCAAAATTAGAGAAATCCTAGTATATATATTCTTCTTTTCTCCTTCTCTTCCTAGCCTCTTCTTTTCTTGCTGCTGTGCCTTCCTTCATCCTTCCTCTCCGCCTCTTTTGTAGACGCGATGGAGGAGAGCAACGATATACTTGAGTTCGGGTTCTTCAAAAATCGATCACCGTGAACTAAAGAAGAATATATATACTAGGATTTCTCTAATTTTGGTCTAATTTGCTTTGCCAAAACGACGCCATGAAGGAGGAAGCGACGACCAAAACGACGCCGTGAACTAAAGAACCCTTTTCTTTTTCTGCCAAAATCTGGTTCGGGTTCTTCAAAAATCGGTCGATTCTTGCCAAGCCTAATCAAGTCACTTGCAAGGCCGGTTCCACACCTAACCCGCCCCGGAACTACCAGCGATTCCCGATCCAACCGATTTGATCGGCCAGTCCAAACCAGTTTTAATAATATTGGATTTTAGAACCGATATAAAACCAGCAAAAACTTGTGTTGAACCGACATAAAAAATCAAGTTGAATCGGTCTTTTATTTTTATTTTTATTTTTTTAAAATTTTTATTTAATTTTAAATATTTTTAAGATAAAAAATACATTCTTAAATAATTCACATAAATATCAATTATTTTTTCAATTTTTATTAGTTTTTATCTTATAAAACATATAAGTCAGTCATTTATATTAATTTATAATTATTTTAGATTCTAATTTTTAATTATATATTATCTTATTTCCTAAAATATCATATAATATTAAAACATAAAACCGATTAACCACAGTTCAATTACAATTAAACTATATATTAAATCTTAAATCAATATCTTCACCAATTCAATCATCTTTAGAACCTCAGTTTACTCTTAAAAATATATATTAACAGTAGGAAGAAAACCGTGAGAAAAGGGAAACACATGTCTTGAAATGGAAGCTTCCGCAGAAAGTCTGGATATTCAAACTTTGTCTCATTCTCGTAAAATTAGGGGGTAAAAGGTGAACTGTCACTTTCTTTACAGTACTTGGGGAGGTCTGTGACTACAAACTAACTAGAATATTGACCTGTGATTTATACAGTAACTCAAAGTTTTTATTAAAAGAAATTACAAAATGCAAAAGAAAAGAGAGGGAAAATACAAAAGAAAAAATTGGTATAGTGACGACGTGTGTCCAACTTTCTGGACGATTTTTATTAAATAAATAAATATAAATATAGATAAGAAAGTGTGGCTTCTTTGATAAGTTTTTGGGGCACCATCATATCAAGCTGCTACTGTGAACTATGAAGAAGAAGTGAAGAATATAATTCTTTTTCTCCCCTTAAACACGCCAAAGAAGGCCCATGGAAACAAAAATGCAGAAGAATCAGTTGGCTCAAACACTGATATCACAGGCCAGCGCAAGAGGAGCAGTGATGAGCCTGACAGTAGTACCGAAGCCTCCAGCTCTTGTAACCTTCATGAGCCCGCCAGAAAGAAAGGCCCTATAAAGGTGTAGTTAAAATTTCAAAAGCACGCATGCATGTTAATGAGTTGTTAGATTGATTCCTTTTTTGGTTCATTTTTCATGTTGTTATTGCTATACCAACTTTGTGTAATCTCTTTTGCATGTTGCTATTATTAGGCTATAAAAAACATAATGGACCTTCCTGACAATTATACTATTACCATGATCAGAGATGGATCCAGAAATCTGTCATCTTCCACTTGGAAAGAAACATCCTCCACCACTTACTTGCTCTAACATGATCATTCTGTCATCTCCATCTGTAAATGAAGATGACCCTTTTCATCTTTTTGTAGCACGGGTTAAGAAACTTGTAGGGGTACAAGAAAATGGCTATCTTCACGCTGATTACGCGGGAACCTTTGAAAACTTTTGTACGGAGAGCGCAAAAAGTAGTGAGGATTCTATGCTATATGATGAATCATCTGCCTTGGCAAAATGGAAGGCTTTTATGCTATATGATGATTCAACTGCCTTGGAAGAATTTCAAGACCATGTAGAAAAGGTAATGACTAATGAAAGTATTTTCCTTTTATTAATATAATTAAACATACTCGATATGAATTGGCTTTTAACCCATGATCACTTTTTGCAGGCGAGGGAGATAAAGAGACTGAGGGACATAAAGAGACAGAAGATATCATTAGCAAGTGGTACATGAGATCGTTGAAAGTGTTGGCAATTGAGATTTTCTAAGTTGTTATTAAAAACTATTTTAATTTTCTGCAGATTTTGTGGTTGCTTATAAGTTTGTTTAAAGATTGTTTGTGTTAAGAAAAAGCAACTTGTAGTTGTTTGCTAACGATGCATATTTTAGATTAGCTTTAAGTTGCTATTTATTTCAGCCAATTATTGACTTGCTAGTTTCTCTATTTAAGCTCTTGTTGTAACAAGTTCAAAGTGTGCAAAATCCTGAGTTACAAATCTGAAATATATCATATCAGTTTTTGCTCCTCTCTTCTTCTTTATACGTTTATATACTTGCTGTCTTTATGTTATGTCTCTGTTTTTCTAACATGGTATCAAGAGCTTCATTGATCTTTAAGGGTCTATGAGGAGTAAAAACTAGAGTTAGTGAGGAAGAAAAAAACCAAAAAACAGAGTGAGAGAAAACCTGTACAAAAAAAAAACCATTTTTTGAGAAGACAACGACAGGAAAGGAGGAGGTTCGAAAAGTTTCCACCTTGTCCCCATTGCTAGAAGAACAATCATACTGAAAAATTTTGTTGATTTAGACCAAGCATCAAATGTAGGGCTTGCAATCAGTTTGGTCTTGTGGAGAAGGTTTGTAAAAATAAAGCAAACCAATAGGCACAATAAGCTGAAGTTGTTGAGCATGAAGAACAAATAAAGCAAACCATTTATTTGTTGTTACTTGCTGTCCAGCAATAACAAAGTAGTGTGGCTCTTATAGACAGTGGGTGTACAAATCATATGACCCACAAGCATTTCAAGGAATTGGATCAATCCTACTTCTCCAAAGTCACCATTGGCAATGGTAAATGTGTTGATGTCAAAGGCAAAGGATTTGTGGCTGTTGAAACTCCAGCAGGTACAAAATATATTTTTGATGTGTTATTTGTGCCTGAGATAAATCAAAATGCTAGAAAAGAATTATTCCGTGTGTTTTAAAGACATGAGTTGCACTATATTTGATCCTTTTGAATGTGAGCTAATGTCCACTCAAGTGAGAGGTAAAAGTTTTCCAGTGGAATGGAAGAAAAAACCCACGCATGTTGTGTTAAAAGAAGCTATGAAGTTGGAAAACATGCCAGTTGAGGAGGAGCTATTTCAGAATCTAAAGTGTGATTCAAATGGGCCTACAACAAAACATGGTAAGAAGACGGACCTCTTTGCCCACAACAAACTTTTAGAAAAGAAGGAAAACAAGTTTTTGAAGTTTTGGAGTTTTATGGTGAATCCTTTTTAATGGGCTATGGAAGCTACAACATTTTTTGCCATTGCTTTGGCAAATGCAAGAGGTAAATCTCTTGATTGGAAAGATTTTGTTGGGATTTTCATACTCCTTATCAAGATAAAAATAAAATTTTCAGAGGAGTACATTGTTGGGATTTTGTTGGCAATTGAGATTTTTCTAAGCTGTTATTATAAAATCTTTTATGTTCTACAGATTTTGTGGTTGTTTGTAAGTTCGTTTAAAGGTTGCTTGTGTTCAGAAAAAGTAATTTGTAGTTGGTTGCTAATGATGTTTATTTTAGATTAGTTTTAAGTTACTGTTTATTTCAGCCAATTAGGAACTTGTTAGCTTCTCTATTTAAGCTCTTGCTGTAATAAGTTCAAAGTGAGGAAAATCTAAGTTACAAATCTGAAATATATCATCAGTTTTTGCCCCTCTCTTCTTCTTTAGAAGTTTATACACTTGTTGTCTTTTTGTTATGTTTCTGTTTTTCTAGCAGGAAGGATCGAAGCTTAACAAGTCCAAGGAAGAAACAGATTCAAAATTCGGGGTACCACAAGATGTTTTGACGTTTAATTATGCTAACATGTTGCTCTGGATACATGATTTGGGGATTGCTGTAGGCTGGAATTTCTATTTCCTTGCAATGTAATGTGTTTTCTTTCTTTTCTGCTAACTTTAATTGATTAACGATAATATAAATCAATGGGAAAGAAGCTCCTAGAATCTTCCAATATGATGCCAATTGTTTTTTAATGTTAGCAATGTGTTTGCTTCTGTGAAGATGCTTGTGTTGCAGAAGTGTGTAGAAGTGATGGTTAGAGAGAGGAATCACCTATCCCTTTTCCCTCACATTTAGTAAAAGATATACTAGTGATCATGTAACCTGATATCAGTATTGAACAATTATTGAAAATCCCCTGCAAGTAGCTCCTTACTTTGATTCCTTTCACACAATAATGTACAGTATCCAAAATGAGCCTTCAAAATTGGTAATAATGTAAAATTTTCCAATATTAGTTAGCTTACGGGTTGTTCTCACCAATGCAAGATGGGTAGGAAGAAGAAAATAGTACAAGAAGACAAAAATTACAGGGAAGGCATAAATAAATGGACCCTGACTTGCAATGGTGGCAAGTCATGGAAAACAACTGGCAAAATTGAAATGAAAAACCATTTAACAAAAGAATAATAGCTATATAAAAATAATTGTTCAGTATTAAGCATCTTAATTAATCTCTTCTTGCTAACCAAACTGTGTAGCATCCACTATTCTAATAAATATACTATACTATGACATCACATTCTATTAATTATATTTCCTGATTATTTTCATTTCTTACTCTGATTAGTGGTGTTGTTTGTGGAGTATGTTATCTTTTGTATTTTGGATAAGGGGATTTGAAAAGCCTGGCCATTAAGGAATTTTCATAATATCTTGCCTGGTTTTGCTTTTCAGTTAAAAAGGAGGATTTAGTTGCATTTGCTACAAAATAGTTTTCAGTTGTTGTCGGTTAAATAAGGATTGAATAATGGTAGTGAAACTGTGAAGAAAATTTTCTTCTAACAAATTAATGTCATTCTTTATATATATGATTATTCAATTTTGGATTATAGAAGACAGTAATAATTGCTTTCTTTTATTTAATAGCTTAGCTGTTACCGTTTTTCAACATGCATCTATATTTGGATGTTGTAGGGCTAAGTTATTTGGATGCCTATTTGTTAGATAAAGTAACGTGTGAAGCTCCTTTTTATAAGTAAGCTTATTATTTGTGTGTACTGTGTCTGACTTGTTTGAGAATAGAATAGCTCACACATTAATTCTGAGTCTGAAAATAAATGAATTTTAGATTAACAATTGAACATTACTATAAATAAATAACAGAAGCTTGGTTGTATCCATAGGTTTTGCTGATGATTAATTTCCATTAGGAAACCTTGTTGACTATCTTTAGTGGAATATTTCCTTCTAACCATGTTTTTTTCATTCATCTCTTGAAAAGTTGCATATACATAGAAAGCAAGCATACATAGGATTAGCATTTGAAAGATTGTTATTGCTACCACTGCTAATCACAGCACCATTGTTTTGGTTGGAAGAAAGCTCAATTGCACAATCAGAACTACTAAGATTAGGCCCACACCCTTTTCCTTTGACATCATCAAACATGGTCAGCATGGAACTTTTGGGCTGAATATATATAAAGCTTCTCTAGCTGAACATTCAAACCTCCATCACCGCTATCACTGTGAATCTTTGCCACAAGAGAGACACCATGAGAACAAGATGCAGACTCAAAATATTGCTTGAAACTTGACAGTGATCATGTCAGGAAATGCTTCATCGTCATCACTTCTCTTTACCCTTGAGAGGACAATAAGACCATTTTGGCCACTGTCACGTCCATATAAGAAGGATGAGGACTTGAGAAACGTACCCCACCTTGTTCAATAGGGGTTCTAGCTCTTCTCCGGAAGTTGCTGTGTGCACTTTGGTCCATCTAGACTAATGTTTGCTAACTTCAACTCTCATGTTCATCTGAAAATGAAGGTTCTTTTTTACTTGGCTTGATGCATGGTCACGGATTGTGATGGATAACTCTTGTTCGTGTTTGTTGTTGAGGTTGGTTTCGGTCAAGTCAAGTTCGCAGATTGTCCTTCCAAATGAGAAGTAGTCTGCACTATAAGGTTTCCACAACTTCTTCAGACCCTTTGTGGCTATTTGTTTTGCGTAGGACAGCCACGGAAGAATCATCCAGAGGAAACTGCTCAGAGTAATTGCCACTGGGAATGTTTCCCATGATGAAACCTTAGTGTTTACACTAGATGTGTTATACAATAGTAAATATTGGAACCGAGTTGTGTGGCACAGGTAAGACAAAACAAATGCTCTAGTAATGCAGAGAACTAAATGTCAGGAATAATGTTGAAGATATTGTTGTTCGGATTAGAATCCTCTGAAGTGAGTAATGAGTATAGTGAGTTTAATTATATTCAGTGGATATCCTAATCCGTGTTGTGCAGGTAAGCAATGATAATCATATAAAGACCTTTAAGTCGGTATGGTAAAAAGATTACTAGATTTTACAAAACTCTAGTTCTTTTATTTTTTGGTGTACTACAAGATTCTAATCCTGAATTGTTCTCAAAAGCATAAGGGTGACACCACAACTCCACAAATTTTAGCATCCTTCTGTTCTGAATGACGCCTAACAAAGATTTGCTGGAGTTATAAAAGATTAATGAAGTATCAACACTTGCTCATGGCAAGTGTATTGGTTGTGTCGAATAATAAAGAAAGCGAGTGTAGTGTCATCCCACAAGAAATTATTGAGTTAATTATCAATTACTACCAATTTGGATTGCTTGAGCAATAAAAGAATAACAACATTAATGTGAATAAAAAAAATTACATATATGAAAGAAATTAAATAATAATCAAGAGTGATGATGAAAATTGAGGGGAAGCCAGATTCGGAAATCATTTTATTTTTTAGTGAATTTTGGTGGTATATATATGTAGAATTCGATTGCATGCTGAGTTCAACAGTTCAAATTGCATTGCATATCACGTCCTAATCAAAATATGGCAACAAACTAGTTATTTCTGATAGCAATGGATAACATAACTCAGGTACTTAATGCTAAAAGGTTGCATTAAATAAATAAAAAAACATTTTGTATATTCCAAAAGCATTCTCCAGTGAAAAAAAAACATATCATGCATCCTTATGATCACACATTCGAAAATATAAGAAAACAATTATATGCCCACACCTTAATTAATCTAAGGAAATCACAGTCGATGATCCACGAATGAGGTTTGGTTGTCGTCTCATGAATATAGAAGAAACAAGACCGAAGTAATTAATGTTTGGAGAGGAGAAGAGGCTAGGGAAGGGACGCATTAGTATTGTGCACTTGTGCGTGAAGAGTGAGTAAATCAATGTAAGAATGAAGATATTTATTGTTGAAATTAAAGTCCAAATGAAAATATTATGTTGGACTCTCATGAGTGGTTACAACACAAAAATGCTGCAATTAGAAGGTTTCCCCTAGAAAATTCGATCGAAAAGCTCGAGCACCCCATTTACGTTAAAAGTTTCAAAATCGATTCTTTGATCGGAGCTCCCAATCTTTACGTAATTTTTCACTAAAGGGTCGTGCACTTTTTTTGTGTGTGGCGTGTATGGTCGAATAAATTGGTCTGTTTCAAGATTAAGTTCTGCCTCTTTTTGCTGTGTGATCATGCATGCATGGCCTCAGAATATGCCTTATGAGGTGTCGAATGGTGAATCACCCTTTCGTTTGTAGTTGTAGATGCAAGCAAATCTTCTTTGGTTTGTCAGACTCAATTCAACTGTGCGTGTTATTTATTTCTGTTTGCTTAAGTTATCAACTTCCGTGATGATCCCTATGATCAATATAATGTTAAAACCAATTCTGTCTCTCTCTCGACAAATATTTTATGCTTTCACATATTTATGAGGCTGTGATTATGATTCTGTAAATCTTCATTATTCCCTTCATCCAGAGACCAGAGGTGGTATGGTATTCTTATATGCTCCTTTTTGTTTGATAAATATGCTTATACTTTTTGGATTAAAATATTCTACATTTATTTAATGTTCAACATGTTAACTACAATCTCCCACAATTCTTGGTATTTTCTATTGTACTTAATTACTAGCCATCATCAGGCTTACGTACATATTTGAGCGCCACATCATTGGCCGTACACCAACTTTATAAACCCCAAACAATCACCTATGATTAATGTTACAAGCAATATTCATTCTCTTTCTCTTGTTCCTGACAAATACTTTTACATATATATTTGTGAGGCTGTGATGATCTCATTATTCCGTAACAAGAATATGAATCTTCTTTCTCTTCATATAGGGTGGAAAGTACGTATTGTTCTTTATATGCTTCCTTTTGTTTGATATATATATACATACATATATATATATATATATATATATATATATATATATATATATATACACACCCGCTTCCTTTGTCTTGGTCTAAAGTCTAAGCTCTTTCAATCTCACGGGATTAATTATTTAATGTTAATCGTGTTAATTATAATCTCCTACAATTATTTAATGTCTGTTCAATATGTTAATTACAGTTTTTAAATCCTTGCATGTGTGAATATGAACTTGCATGTGATGGTTGATATTCTGAATTTTTGCATTAATTAGTTAACCTAATCAAATAGAATTTAAGTAATTTTAATATTTTCAATAATAATAATAATATATTTTTCTGTCCCTAATTATAACTCTTTTCAACTAATTTATGTCTTTTAAAAATATTTAATTTAATTTATTGTATTAAATTTATCAATTATTTGTACTATTATTTTAAAATTAATCTTTTCTTATCTCTCTATCTACTTAATTAATTCTCATTTATGTTTGGAGAAAATAATTAAATAAAGATATATATATATATATATATATAAAATAATTAATACATTTAGAAATTATAAAATTATCTTAAAAAAAGAGACAAATAAATTTTTGAAAATGATGTTATAATTAAGAACTAGTAGTAGTACTATACTTTATTTGCAATGTATATAATTTAAAATAAATCTAATCTTTAATATGTCTGAATATGCCTTCTAAGGTGTCAAACTCGGTCGGGATTCAATGGTCTAATCAAAACAGTCTTATTATTGGCTTGGGATGAATCAATCAAATTCAGTTGGCTGGATTATCGATCCCGGTTGAACCAGTTCAACCCGATCTATTTTACAATTTTTTTATAAAAAATTTGGATTTTTTTAAAAAAATGGATTTTGGATTATTATCAATTGTTATTTTAGATTTTGGAGTATAGATGAATTTTTCTTATTTAGATAATATTAGTTATATATTTATATATATATATATAATAAATACATATATAATTTTAAATTTTTAATATATATCGAATTAAATCAGACCAATTACTAATTTACCTGTTGGACCTCTAACCCATTATCTCGACTGAGTAGTCTAAGTCACCCTTTCATAAATGAGTCATTATTCCATACAAGAGAAATGGTTAGTAAGAACATCTTTAGTTTAAGATTTTGAGCAAATATATTGAATATTTCTCTCTTTTGTTATTCCTTTATACACAATTTTTGTTGGTTAAAATGTATTAAAAATTACAAAATTAGAAGATAGAAAGAATCATTAAATAAGATGTGAAACCACTAAATTTTATGATTTTCAATCAATTTTAATTAATAAAAAGAAATTAAAAGAATGTATTAGAGAGTATAAACCTACGTACATTTCTCTTCCATACAAATGTTTTACGCTTTTGCATATGCGTAAATTGTGAGGATGTGTTATGATTCCGTAACAATGACAAATTTAATTCAAGAGTTCAATTCATGTACAAGGGAAGGCAAGCACGCATGTGCCTGGACCCTGCAAGCAAAAAACAACAACTTTATAAAAGAATGGTGATGACCGAGATTTTTTTTTAAAATTATTATGCTTGATAAGCCTAATTATTTTATAAATTTGTAGTTATATTTAATTAATATATAATAATTTATTAAAAGTTAAAACACACACTTGTAGTTATATTTAAGTGATTGTTAAGAATTGCTATTTATATAAGAACCATTATTATACCATGGCTTCTAAGTTAACCCTCCAACCACTACTACAAAAAGCGTTTTCTACATCGGTTCTTAACCCCATTCTACATCGGTTCCGCAACCGTCGTAGACCTGGCCGTTGTAGTATACAAAGACATTGTTCCCGGCAAGAAATATAACTAATATATATTCTGCTTAATTTATGGTGAAAATTAAAAACAGAAGCGGCAGAGGTAGCAGAAATACTGGCTGAGTACGGGGTAGAGGCGCATGAATATGCACCTCTGGTCAATGCTCTCAGAAAAAATCCTCAAGCATGGCTTGATTTCATGATGAAGGACACAAACGATTAAATACATAAGAGGATATGATTAAATACCTTACCGAATGGGTGTGGGAGCGAGGCGGAGTTGAGGCGCCCAACGAGGCTAACACGGAGCCCACGACGCCGGCAATAAGGGTGAGGGAGACAGGTTGGGTGATGACGGCAATGAGGTTGAGGGAGAGGGAGAGCACCTTCAGAGGAGGAGGACTAGGACACGAGAACGGGATAAATGAATTTGGTGGGGGACCAAATTGGTGCTAAGTGTTAACACGAGACATGTCCCAAAACGGCGCCGTTTTAATTTTTTTGGTTCAACATCAAAGACGGTTGCAGTCTGGCATGTCTTTGAAAACTCTTTTTACGAAGACGGTTATATGTTAAACCATCGTTGTTTTCAACTTGCGTGTCTGAAATATTGATTTTAATTACAAAAATGTCACCACTCACCCTTCTAAGACGATTCCGCGACAACCGACTCAAATTGCCTGTCGTAAAATACATTATTTCTAGTAATGAACCGTGAAATGGAATCATTTTTCTGCTTACGAGCTACAATTAGAGATGTTATTAGTTTTAATTTCATCATAAAAATTGTACACTAGTAAATTATATATATATTAACAGACAAGTGATTGTGTGAAGAGAGTTTCTACGGTGCCGGTTAATTTGGGGGCTTTGATACCGTTGGTTTATAAATATAATCAATAGTAATCAAACTATATTAGTTGAGTTTGTTTAAATTTTTTTAAAAAATAACTTTCAAATAAGAATTTTTTTAAGAAGTATATAAAATTTGTTTCTTAAAATAAGTAGAAAACTATTTTCTTTTAAGCATGAGAAATTTAGACAAACACACTAAAAAACATAAAGTTATTTATTTATTTATTAAAATAAAAATTTATTTCAACAGATAAATTTAAACAAACTAGTTCATTATCTCATTATTTTGATTTTTTAATGATAATTATATATTTCAATTTAGTCCATGTATAATTAAAAATTTAAAATATTTTTAAAAAAACGAATTTTTTAATCTCACGTAACCAAACATCTCTGTTTGCAACAAACATAACCACATTCAATTTAAACCAAAACCCCCAACAACAAACATATACACATTTCGGGTCTAGGTTGGATAGTTGACGGAAGAATATGAACTGCTGGTAGCAATTAGACTAATGGTTGCTAAAGTAGTAGAAGGTGATGAAGATGAAGAAGAAAGAGGAGATCTTGAGTGTGAGGGATGTCTAGAGAAAATCGATCATTGCTGGGAATTTTGTTATTCAATTTATGGATCAAAGAATGAAGGCTGCGAGTTAAAAGATTTCCTTTCAATTTGTAGTGTTTCACTAATTTTCACTTCTTACATAAATAATAAATCCAATTACAATAAGTTATGTGTGTGTTACAGCTAATTACAAACTTTTATTTGTATGAGGAAAACAATATATTAAAAGGTATTTTTCATAAAAATTGATTATTAAATGCAGTTTAAATGTCTAAACATTAAGAAAGACACACGAAGAGAAAAGAATTTTAAAAAATATTTTAATTATACAATGATTAAATTAAAATATATATGATAATTTATCATTAAATATCAAAATAATGAGATAATAATATAACTTGATTATCATTGCTTAAAAAACTAACAGTATTAAAACCCCCAAAGTAACGGGGACACCGTAGAAACTATATTAATTTGTGTTAATTAATATATGTTTTGTTTTCTTGAAATAAAATCTTAAATTTAAGTCTTTTACGAATAACACATTTTATTAAGAAAATTAACCTAATGAAACTGTGAATGTTCTTAGTCGAGCAAATTCTCCACTATAAAAAAAAATACTCGTTCTCTTAAACTAAATAAGAAATTTCATATTTGTTTTATGGAAAATTATAAACCTACAGTTAAATGAAAACAAATTAAAGATAATACTACTATAGTTTTGTAATTGGTCCTTCTAGCACTAGTCTAATTAAAATTTTAGCACTTTTGTTCTTACTACCTTACCATTTAATACATATAATTGCAAATATTTTCAAATTTTAATTTCCATTACTATGTATTGAATTAATAACTCAACATTTAAGCACTTATTAATATCATATTCATTAAAATATTTTAAATTTATGAAACTATTTTATCATTAAATTATAATATTTAAAAATCAATTTGATGATAAGTTATATTTTTAGGATCAAATATTAAATTGCAAAGTTCAAAATCAATTTATTATTAAATTGTTAGCATTACCAATTTGTCATACTTTTTATATTCAAAAATTAAATTTAAATTTTTCTTCTTTCAAATATCAATGTTATCAAAGAACAAGAAGATGGGTATTTATCCAATTTTTTCTTTATAATAAACAATTCAAATTTAATTTTTTATTACCATTTTAAAAAAATATTAGTATGTCATTTTATTTTATAATTTAGTATAAACAAAATTTAAATGAACAGATTTTCAAAAAATAAAATAAAAATTACTTCTATTTGGTTATGGGCTTAATTTGGGCGGGATTATTTGTTTGTTATAGGTCAAAAACAAATGTTTGAATCTCGGTCTCACAACACAAAATGCCTCGAGTCAGAGCTTCCTCAGATTAAATTCAAAATTTCTTGAACTTGCCATATCTCTCTGTTCTTCTTCTTCTGATTCTTAAAGATGTTGTAAGAAAGAGAAAGAGAGTTTCCTCAATAATCATAATTATATAGCTCATAAGGTGATGGAATTTCTTTTACACTTCCGTTCTTTTGTTTTATTCTTCTTTCCTTTGCTTTTGCGTCATTTGGTGATGAGTTCTCGAGCAACCCATTAACGTTA